>CAXKVW010000137.1:0-257377 GCA_964058825.1 Carex arenaria
CAGCCGTTGACCTTTATCAAGATTTCCACATGAATTTTTTTTTTTTGAGATTAGTGCGTAATAGGAATAACATGGTCCTCTTGTTCCCTTTGGAATAACAGCAGATTTATTTTTCATTTTTATAGCAAGACGCCAAGACCGTTCAAATATTTGACTGCTGTACTAAGTGTCATATAAAGTGGGTGGAATATGCGAATTCGCATCCTCTGAAATATTTCATATTTTGCGTGGCTTTCTGGAAAATATCAACCGTTCAAATACGTTCTGCACGAATGTTTAAGCTCAAATAAAACTGTTCCCTTGCGCTATCTCCGAATAAGCACCAGACACATCGGTCACTCAAAATATGAGGTATCTCAGATGATACGCACTAGGAATATGCTCCGACAAAAAGGATCAGATCCTCTACAGTACTGTAGAATATTTCTTTTACTTTACGGTTTGAGATTAAATCTCATATGTTTTGGGATTCGTGCTAGCTCAGGGGCAGTATTATTGGGATTCGAGATGCGTGCCAAATTTAAAAGAACGTTCCGGATCCAATTATTTTAAAAGATTCCCTACTTAAGTAACAGAGAGGATGCGAATTCCGACAAAAAATTTAACCTTCACTGACGATCCCAAACCCATCTCTCTCTCTCTACGCTGATGTCGTCGGAGGGGGAGGCTCAGCTTCCTAATCGGAGCTCCGAAATCCGAAAAGACCCTGTTTTCGGGCGATGGGTCGTCTTCTCTCCCGCCCGATCGCGTCGACCCTCCGACTTCAAATCCAAAAGCGCAAACCCTAACTCAAATCCCAACCCTAGTTCTTGCCCCTTCTGCATTGGACGCGAGAGCGAGTGTGCCCCAGAGATCTTTCGTGTCCCTCCTCTAGTGCCTGATTGGAAAATTCGGGTTATAGAGAATCTATATCCGGCTCTGCGCCGTGATGTGAATCCGCCTGATACCGGGTCGGATCATGCAGTGGGGCCTTGTCAGGTCACTGGTTTTGGTTTCCATGATGTGGTTATAGAGACCCCTTTTCATCCAGTTACAATGTGTGATCTTGAACCGGAGGCAGTTGGTGAGGTTTTGCTTGTCTATGTGGAGCGGATCCAGCAGCTGAAAGCTCTTGGATCCGTTAAATATGTGCAGGTCTGTTTGATCCGTATATTAGCTTTGCTTTCTTGGTTTTGTTTGTTCATGTGCTAACTACTAAGATTTAGTTGGAGTGTTGATTTCGCTGTTTCAAAGAAGCTTAATTGCATATTTCATAATCAATCTGTTAATCTTAGAATGTTGTTAATTTTAGGATACCGCACATTGTTCGCAGATCAACTCACTCTGCTAATGAACATGTGAAGGTTCTCAACACAAATTGTTGCCATTTATTATAAGATGTTCATTGCTAAATTACATAAACCATCATGCAATTAAGATACTTTTTCCTGAATATGCCAAATGGCTTTTAATTGGAAAAATTAGATTTTTTTATTGAACTAAGTTATTAAATATTATAATAGCCCTTTTCCTGTTATTTGACCTATAAAGGTTTTCAAAAACCACGGAGCAGCAGCAGGGGCATCGATGACACACTCGCACAGTCAAATCATGGGCATTCCTGTAATTCCACCTTCAGTCACTGCTCGGCTTAGTTGCATGAAGGAGATTTTTGACCTAACTGAAAAATGTAGTGTTTGTGACCTTCAGTCTGATAAAAACTTGATGATAAATGGGTCAACCCATTTTTTCGCAATAGCCCCCTTTGCAGCCTCATATGCTTTTGAGATTTGGATTGTGCCTAGAGAGCACAGTACATATTTCCATGAATTGGACCGTGCTAAGGTCAGTGCTTCTTTTCTTTTAGGTTATATTATGTTGTCTTCACTTTCTAGAGTATTTACAGTTTGATTTGGATTGGTATACCAAGTCTGTTATTGTTTTGTACCAGTAAAGAATATATATTCCACCGATATGCTTTGATACTGTTTAGGCCTATCTGTAACTCATATGCTTTGTTTGGATGTAAATGCAAATTAATAGCATGCTGTACCAATACTATACAGTGAGGATCACCTGTACCCCCATGTTTTTAGTTATGATGGTTTTCAAAAGAAATTGGAGAGGTCTGTGAGATATTTTTATCACTTGTGCTCAGGGTACAGTTTCTGAGTATGTTGTATTTAATGTGATCTTTTGCATGTCAACCCTGTGAGCCTTGTAACAATTTAAAATTATTGAAGGAATAAAAACAGAGTTTTTGACATGGTTCCTGGTTGGTACATTCAATTTCTGAACTCAAGTACTTCGGTGAAATTATTTTCTCATATATTTACATACAATTTTTTTTTTCTTTTTCTGACAGGCAATGGATCTAGGGGGTCTATTAAAGCTTATGCTTCAAAAATTGGCGAAGCAGCTAAACGACCCTCCTTACAATTTTGTAATTCATACTGCCCCATTTGACCTCTCTCCCTCTTGCGTACCTTACTCTCACTGGTTCCTTCAAATAGTGCCCCACTTGGGTACCACTGCCGGATTTGAGCTTGGTACAGGGTGTTATATAAACCCGGTTTTTCCTGAAGATGCTGCCAAGGTTTTGCGGGAAGTGGACTGCTAGATAGGTTTACTTCTAAATTTTAAGCATAATTTGTTCAAATTAATAATTTCATGACTAAATACGGCTGTTTATTGACTACACGATTTTGCATTATATATTTTCTTTTGTCAAGTTTCAAATGGAGTATGTATACACAAATGTAACCAGTTCAGTATGCTATAAGTGCATGTATAAAATAAAATTGATGAATAAATTATTTGAAGAAATTAATACCGAAATTTGTGAGTAATATCAACTAAAATTTGAATTTGTGCATTGGTTTCGTGCTTCAAAAATAGTGTTTCATGCACTGGTTCCTGAATCTGAGTGACATGCGATCGCTCTAATTTCCTTAATAATATGATGACACAATGGACTGGCTGTGTTTGGAAAAATTATAAATATGCAAATACAAAAATAAACATTTAGCAGTTGATAGATTCAAAATTCAAAATAAAAAATCCGGATGGGAGGTTGTTGTGGATATTTAATAGTTGATAGATTCAAAATTCGAATGAGAGAATTTTGTGATATTAAATACTTGATAATTGGATAGATGGATCGCTTGACCACAAATTTGTATCCAAAAGAAATAATAATTACAAAAATCAATAAACATCGTAAATGAGAAAATTATAGAACTGGGGCAATTAATGGCACGAAATATGATAGGCATTATTGCCCAATTAAATCATTTCTGCCCCTGTTTGTTCTCAATTTTTGACGCCTACTTTTTTCTTTTTCTTTTTTCTTATTAGACAAGGAAAAATACCAGTGGAGTAATTTTTTTTTTCCTCTCATAGACTATGTATTTTGAACTGAATGTACATGGCAGGTTAAAAAGAAACCACCACCGCAAGGCAAAAATGTTGTTGAACAAATAGTTAACTTAATAGGTGCTTACATGATTCATTTCTTGCCAAATCCGAATAATGATTTGATGGCATTGATAGCATTTTCATTGATGAAAGATTCATCAAATTTCTTCATAAGAGGCTCAAATTCTTCAGAAGCTCTCAAGTTTGCCAGATCAGGGTCGTTCCTAATGGCCTAAATAAAGCAAATATTATTGTAAGATACTATTTTGACAAACAGACATGATTTGTATTTTGCATCTTTTAAAAATCCCACATATTCAAGAAGATGCAAAATAGACCTTTCAATAATCAAAATCACACAAACGCATGTGCACTGCACGCATCCCTCTTCTCCCATTTTATTAGGATAATCAAACAAAATCCTCTTCCAAGGGGTGAGCTAGAAATCACTGCCATATAGCTCGATCACAGAATAATTGAGAACCGCAAATTTTTTTAATTTGTTTTCACCAATTATGCCACAAGTATGGGAGTCGGGGATCATTTGAGGTATTTTTTAACATAAATTCAGGGACGAGTTTTGAAGGGGTTTCCAACTGGGCAATATCTGTAAAATTTTCGTAAACACTAGAAAGTATCACCAAAAACCGCCAGGAAGGGGGCTTATCCTTCTTAATATTTAGGCACAGTCCTCCACCTGACCTTTCCTTACTCTGCATCTCTTTATAAACAAGGGAGGGGTTCTTTGGTCATTTCTGAATCTAAATAAGCTAAGAGATGGTTTTTTTTTTTTCTGAGCTTTCAAGGTAAGCATCAGATTTGTGGTAATATAGAGGCACTGATAATATTTTCATGTAGGAGCAATTACAATATTCCAACAGAAAAACCAAGAATTTCAGTCCAGAGGACATTTACCTTGAAATCTTCAAATCCTGCCTTCATGGCATCTTCAAGTGCAGATAGTCCAGCTTGCAACTGACATATGAATATAATTTTATTTCGCATTATTTATTTTTCCGTTTAATTATTACTTTATTTATTCCGTTTGAAAAGATTGAGTGAGTAAAATGAGATTGTTACCTGGTTAAGCTTGGAATAACAACAAGCTACGTTATAACTTGCAACAGAGATCTCGTCACCTTCTGGTTTTAATCCCAAAACTGATTCAAATTTCTCCAAAGCCTCTTCATATTTGCCGGCCCTTGTGATAACCAAAGAAGATATTACAGAGCATAAAAAATGTCACTAAAATTCTACTTTCATTTTTCAACACAAGTTTGATGCTTTCCAACAGTCTCGACTTCAACAAATCAATAGCTTGACATATCCAAATCACAAGAGATCTACTGTACAACGTATCTCAACAACAAATAATAAAATGGTTGTCTTAGTAAAGCTGACGTAGATTTCCTTTCTATCAAAATTTGTGTGATAGTTTAACTACTTTTCTCGAAATTCTGAAAGAAACCATATGTTCTGCAACATTAGAAGTGCTGTGACATGATTCAACTGATAAAGAAGACTAATGCCATTATTTAACTGAAATTGCTGATGTCAAGAATCAAATTAATAACTCACATGTGACAATAACTGTTTTTCCTAGACACAGTTCTTAAAAAAAAAAAATCTGGAAACACCATTCCTGAACTTGTTTGGAAGTCAACTAAAGCTGCATTTTGTGGTTGCACTTCAGATATTCTCCGTGTCAAATAGGGGAAAAAACAAATGTTCCTTATCATGAGCTAACTAAGGTTAGCCCTTTTTTGCTTGTTACAGACTAATTTATTGAGCTATATTTAATTTGAGATATGAAAAAACTAAAATACATTGTGTAAAAATGTATTTCAACTCTTACTTGTAAAGCTTCAAACCTTCACGAAGATTCTCCGCCCGCTTCTGCTTCTGTTCCATTTTCCTCATGGCATTTTGCATCTAATAATTATTGAAAAGTGCAAAAGATCAAATCAAATCAAACTAAATCCCCAGTAGGCGGTACACTAAATCACCAGATTACCCTGAATCAACAGTAACCAGACTAAAGGCAACTAAAGGATTTTTTACCTTGGCCTTGATTTAATGTTTCAGGCTCAATTTGCCTAGGAAAAAAGAGCAGGAAACATCGACTCTAACAGGTACATAGTTAGTACCACGACACTGGTAACAAATATAACCAGGTAAAATTATACTCACTTGTATTTCCCTAACTCGATTGCTAATAACACCAGAGTTCCTTTCTGCTCTTATGATCTCTTTCTCAGTAAGTTCACCTCCACCATCCCCTTTCCCTGTGTTCGCATTTGCAGAACTTAGTACTAAATAGTGATCTTTCAAACTTTGACAAATAATTTATGATTTAACAGAAAGTGACACCTAGATCCATGAAAAACACAGAAATCGGAGCACAATTTAGAACATGAAAGAATGCGAAAGTTTTATCTGCATATATTTACTGTTGGCTCTGTAGTCCTCGGAATTATTTTGTTTTGTCCAGGTTACTGATATGGTGATGCTGGTGCATGGAATTGCGCTAGATATTTATATGGCACACAATAAGCTCTAGAAAAGGAGAAATTTCAAGGATAAAAGACAAGTACCAAATCTTCTTTCCATTTTCATCAACAAAGGTCCAATTCTCTGACGAATGGTGTACATTGTTCTTCCATACTCTGCGGCAGGCCAAATCTCTTCCCCAAAGACAGCGCTGTTAAAAAAAACACATTTTAATACTACCCAACTAAAATTTGAAAGGGAGATTACATTTATTTATATTGGAGATGGTAACAATGTATCGATACACAGTTAAATACAAAACAGCATATGAACAAATTGACAAGTAAAGTCCTTTGAGGCATGCACGAATAAAGCAATTTATTAACTCTTTTCTTTCCTATTTTATATCTCCGGTGATCAGTCAACTCAATTTTTGCAAATTGAACTCCCTAGCTTCCGAAAATTAAGTATTTAACCACTTACTTTTTCTTTTTATAAAATAGAGCTACTTAATTTTAACTTATTTAGCTATGTAGGAATAAACTATATCCTAACAGCCATTTTCAACAGTTACTATAAAAATAAAGCTCAGGCAGCTCAATTCTAAAATTGAAAATTTTGAGGGCTGAGCACTAAGAAAAAGGATGGTCTGGTATGTCTACTGACACTGCTTCGAAAGAAGTAAAACAGTATCAACTCCTTAATAATTATAAATAGCACGAACTTCATATTGTGCCATTTGATCAGTGGAAACCAGTAATTACCAGTATAAAAGGATAGAGGAATACTTCATAGGTAAGCCACGACTAAAGGAAACATAATAAATTATTAATCAAAGCAAAAACCTTGTAGCAATCACTCTATCTCCAACTGAGAACACGCCGGCCTTATCAGCCGGGCTTCCTGGAGCAATTGCATCAATGTACGTGCCACCATCTCTCCCTTTCATGAATTTCAATCCGTACGGCTTCTCTATCACCACCTCATACTCCTCGAATTTATCCTCTCCTTCCCCTTCTGATTTGGAAGGCTGTGATTCGGTAGCTGGTGAAGCTCTAATGGCGAAGATTGAGTGGTTTGGCAAATCAGTACATGAAATGTACAGCTGGGGAGGTAGGGACTGAGATAATTTGGTGGAGCGGTGCCTAGAGAGGTGAAATCTTGGCTTAGAGAGCGAAGGTGAAGAACAGAGAGATGCGTTGCTTGAAGAAGTGAGAGGCATTGCCTTTTCTTTTCCTCCTTGGTTTCTTCTTCTTCTCCCGTCGTAGGTGTAGCTTTCTCTTTTTCGGGTATGGGGAGGAGGGAGGATCAAAGAAGAGCATCATGCTTCTGTGGTTAGTATTTAGTGGTAGCACCGAGAAAACTTGAAATAAAGACCACAGAAGCACTTGGTTGTAGAGGAAATGCTGGAGTTTGGCCAACGGGGCAATAAATCTGCTGTTATTCCGATCTCAACCATTCAATTTTGTTGAGATTCGAGCATTAAAAAGTTTTCACATTGAGATTCGTACATGAAATTTTTTGAATGGTTGAGATCGGAATAATAGGATCCTGTTATTCCATTGGAATGACAGCGGATTTATTTCCAGCCAACGGAGGCATATTCTGGATCCGAAATGGTGATGTCACCTTATTTTGCCGCGTGGAGATGGGAGAGGAGGGTGTCCGATTCCCATCGGACCAGAACAGTGTTCGATGGATTCAAATCCGCTGAAATTCAAAATGCATGAACAGTAGCCCCTGAAATCCCTGAAATTCACGATCCGACCGTCCAAATTTTTCTGTGCACGCATCTCAAAGTAGCTGATTTTCTGTGCACGCATCTCAAAACAATTCAATTGTTAGATTATGAATTTCAGGAATTTCAGGAACACTGTTCATATCCAAAATTTCAGCAGATTCGGATCCGTGTTCGATGGGTGATTTCTACTGTTCGATCTACTTCAAAATCTGTGTGTATGGATATTAAAGCAAATGGCACGGATATTAAAGTGATACGCACAGATCTTGAAGTAAATCGAACGGTAAAAATTACCCATCGAACAGACTCTGGTCCGATGAGCATCGGACACCACCCTTTTCCCGTGGAGATGGGGTTGTTCATCAGAATAAATCGGAATAAAATTAATAAATTAAAATTTTATTTTTGGTAGCTTTTGCCAGTTTTTTTTTTTTTTTTAATAGTTTTTAAAATAAAACTGAACTGATCACAATAAATATATCAACCGGATTAAAATCGATCTGAATAAATCAAATTGAATTGGAGTTTGTTAATTTTAGAATCGTAAAAATAACTAGTTTTTGTTAATGCTTTTAAGATGGATTTTAAAAAATTCTTTGGGTCTAACGAGTTTTAAATTGAACCAAACAGTATACATTATGTTGTAATTTTTTAATTTAGTAAAATGTTTGGTCAGTCGGAAATAGATTTAAAAGTTTTGAGTTAGCTCGGTCTAACCAGTTTTAAAATTTCTAAATCGAGTCGATTTGAACAATTAAATCAATTTTAAAAAAATGAACCAAACCGATCTATTTAAACGTAAAAACAAAATTGTTTAATTTGAACTCTCTCGGTTGAGTTTAAAACCGATTAAATCGGACCCAATAAACACCCTTACATGGAACTAGGGCTGTAAATGAGCTGGCTCGGGCCGAGCTAGGCCTTAGCTCAGCTCGTTAATTCTGGACTGAGCTGTTAGTAAGCCAGCTCGTTAACAGCTCGCAAGCTAAAATCTCAGCTCAAACTTGTGACGAGCTAGCTCGCGAGCTGGCTCACTGGGTTTGGTTGGACCTTGTTTTAAGAAGAAAATAAATTTTACAAACCTTTTTGGACCGAGCTGGACCAAGCTTGACAGTATAAAATATACACAAATTCACCAATTGATGCCTAGCCAAGCTAGGCCTTAGCTCAGCTCTTTAATTTTGGCCCAAGCTGTTAGCGAGCCAGCTCGTTAACAGCTCGGTCCGCTATTGAACGAGCTGTTACCGATCAAGCCAGGTGTGAGCCACGAGCTACGAGCTTTTTTGACAGCCCTACATGGAACCACGCTGGAGACAGAGTCCGGATCCTCTGAAGTAAGTAAATTTTTGTTTTTATATCTAGACCGTCCGATTAGAATCCGGGTCAATTCGACCCAAAATGGAAGCACGTGATTCTTTAATATTTGCGTCAAAACAAATCTGACAGTCCAAATCTAAACTCAAAATTTGAGTTACTTTAGGTGATATGAATTCACCGTAAACGTGGATTTCGGTGATAAAATTATAAGAGCAAATCTAGGGTGTGATGTGCTCACCAAGAGAGTTTGGTGAGCACAACTCCAAAAGTATATTGGATGGGCTTCAAACGACGAATCCAAACCGTTGAAATCCATGTACTCCATGAGTGATGCATATACATGCAAAATTTTGAAAGTATCGAATTTATTTGCTACAAGGCCAAGCGGTCAAAGAAATTATGAAAAAATGAATATATAAAACAACTTATAAAATAACTTATATTTTTTTGACCGCTTGGCCTTGTAGCAAATAAATTCGATACTTTCAAAATTTTGCATGTATATGCATCACTCATGGAGTACATGGATTTGTCATTTGAAGCCGATCCGAAATACTTTTGAAGCTGTGCTCACCAAACCCTCTAGGTGAGCACATCACACCCTAGCTTTGCTCAAATTATAATATTACCTCGGAAAAATTTATACAAGGGAAAGAAAAAGTCTTTAAATTTTAACGAGTATTTTTAAATTTTAATATTATGTATCTTTTTAATGTTCAGACTATTGTATTTATTTTTAAAAATATAAAAAATTCTCAATTTATTCTTCAAAAACATGATTTTTTTATACTTTTCCTTTACAATTCTAAATAACGTATCTATCCTTTTAATTTTAAACCATACAAACTCTCGGATTTAATCTTAATTGTAAATTGTGTATTTTTCTCTCTGTATTCATAGATTATTTTTTTATCCTCGTTTTATATTTTTATATTAAAATAAATAGTAGAACTACATGTTCTAAAGTTCACCAAGCCTTTTAATGAGTTTGACTCTAGAACTCATCAGATTGACTTCAAATAACAAATCTAAACAGTTGAAACCGATCTATTTCACGAGTAATATATTTACATGTCAAATTCTTAATTTTCCGAATTAATTAGTATAAAGTAAAGCGGTCAAAAATATATAATTTATAAGTTAATTTTTATGCGCTCATTTTTCATAAATATGATTATAAAAATTATAAATTTGATATGTCAGCACATCAATCGTGAAGCATATCAGTTTTAACAATTTAAATTCGTCGTTTGAAGTCAGTACAATTAATTTTAGAATCAATTTTATCTATAGAAGTTCAAATTAGCTACAGTTTCTCTCTCTATCTCTTTCCTCTTTTTTCTCTCTGTCTCTCTCTAAAATAACATGGTCCTACTGTCCTCCATATAGCAGCAAATTTGTATATATCCTACCTAGAGACTTGGTGAGCTTAAGAACTACTGAAATAATAAAGAATTAGAAATTTGATCTCAATCGTTCATCGTTAATCAAAGCGGATAAAATTAATCAAGCAAAACTCTACGCCCTTTCTTTAATTTTAGAAATAGGAAAAATGCAATGTGTAACTCAATATCTGTCTGCGAGGGTGTCAACGGGTACGGTAAAGATCAGGTGAAAGTATTTTCATATCCGCACCTGTTACAAATTATTTTTACCTGTACTCTACTCTTACCCGCTATAAATTATCTTACATGTATCCTACCCTTACTTGTTGTGGTTGTCGGATAACGGAACGGTAGCAGGTAAATAACAGATAATACTAATATAATAATTATTTTTATTATTTATTGAATAAAACATTAAAACATATACATTCATTTCACACATGCATGGTACTTTATTAAAAAAAAAAATCACGATCATGCTAAGTGCAAGTAAACTAATTAAAATATTCTTTTCAATGGCTATTAATATATATAATATATATAATTTTTATTTCATAATTAGCCGATCGGGTAACGAGTACAAAATAGACTTTATCTGTAGATAACGAAAAAATCTTTACCCGTACCCATATCCGTCTCATCAGATACGGTACGGATTGAGTAAACAAATAAAAGAGTGTCATTGACACCTCTACCTCACCATCTGCGTGACAGTGTGTACCAAATATAGAAACGACATATCTAGTTTATAGCCTTATAATATAAATAGAGAACAAAAATGACACATCAAGTCGAGATCAATATCAAATCTCAATAGATAGATATACAACTCTGATAATTCAATAGAAATCAATATTACTCCGCATGCAATTTCTCCTCTATTATAAAAATTCAACAAGAACATCCTAATTCTACTCTAAAAATATATATATATTCAGCTTTGATCCAGTGTCAAAAGAGAACGCCTTTTACTGTGAAAATTTTAAAAAATTATCTTTGGCATTAGCTATTATAAATAACAAGCTTATTTCTTCTCAGCACATCTCAAAAATTCCTTTCTAATAAGTTCATATGTTCGTCCAGTTTATGCCTTTCTTTATTTGTCCATGTGATTAACTGAGATCTCTGAATGAACATCCCCACAACTGAACATGAATTGGCACGTGTAACATGTTAATGATCCCATTTCATAATTCAATGTAATATATAAGGGTAATAAATTTTGTCCATAATATACTGTCACAGGCAATCAAAATTTTCATTATGGCCTTCTGAATTTTAACGTGGAAATATTGAATATTTTTAAATATAATGTATTGAAAGATAATATTTTTTTTAATATCGTAGAATATTTTAAGTGCCACTGGACCCGGTGGTCCAGGTTCAGACATAATTCTCGCTAATGAAAAACGACCTATTAACCAGAATTATCATCCTTGAGATATCTCATATTTTGCAAGACTTATTGGGAAATTTTAACCGTTCAAATACATTATGCACGAATCTCAAACCTCAAATAATACTGGCCCCCGCGCTGTACCCGAATAGAAATCGCACACGTCGGTCACGCAAAATACGAGGTATCTCAGAGGACACGCACTCTATTAATAAACCTCTCCCTTGGGGAAGTAAATCTGCTGTGATTACAAAGGATCGAGGGTCCCTGTGATTCTAATCTTAGCAGTTCATTTATCAGAATACACGAATCTCAAAGTAAGTTAATTATTTTACACAAATCTCAAAATATACGAACAGTTGAGATTGGAATCCCAGGACCCTGTGATCCTTCGAAATTGCAGCAGATTTATCTCTATGGGGACCCACCAAAACGACCAATACGCCCTCTCCCGGCACGTATTACCCTCCAAGGACCAAGGCTAATTCACACTTAATCCAGAGAGCCACAAATCATGCTGCAAAAATATGTCGACCCACCCAAAAAAGGGTCCATATCCCCTAAAGTAACTCAATTTTTGGGTTTTCGATCGGGACCGTCCGATTCGGATCCATCGTTTCAAATCATTTCGTGATTCGAATTCGTTCTCGAGATGTGTGCGCTTCGATGAGAAATATTGTCTTATTTCCAATCGGACGGTCCCGATTTAAAACTCAAAAGTTGAGTTACTTCACTGGATCTGAATTCCCCAAAAAAACCAATATACTTTCCAATAAAAACCAATATACTTTCCAAAAAAAACCAATATACTTTCCAATACACTGGATCTGAATTCCCCAAAAAAACCAATATACTTTCCAATAAATATTAGCACATAAAGAGTTGCATGAATTTTGATCACACAGGATCGGTGAACAATAATATGAGAGCCGTGTGCTAATTTTGAATCACCATTTCTCCGTGACCAAAGCGCTCTTTTATATTTACACACACACAACCTCTTTCTCTCTCTTCTTTCTTTCTTTCAAGTGGCGGCGCGTCGTCTCCTCAGTCCCTCCCTGCTATTCTTACTCCTAGGGTTTTTCTCTCTCCTCCACGCTTCCTCGCCATCTTCACTCTCGGGTTTCTTTTCTCAAGCTCGTCTATTCTCCAGAGAGATCTACCATGGCGACTGTTTCTCCTGCTTCAGATCGTATCCTTTTTTTAAGAGCTACTTGGATCAGAGATTTAGGGTTTTAGACCATTCTCGTACTTGTCAGTTTTTTCTGGAGTTTGTCAGATCCCGTGTTGTTTAGCTATTCAGCCAGATCATATTTGATCTATTTCTGCAGGCTTTACCTTCTAAGCTGTTTTTAGTAAAAATATTTTCCATATTTTTTCCTTTTCTCATTGTTATTTATTTTCTGCAACCGCAATTTATGGATTTCGAATTTCACCTGAAGCGAGTTTGCTAAAACTAATACAAAGGACTAATTTTAAGTTTTTTTTTTTCTATTTGATCCCCTGATAAACTTGTATTGTTAGTATTTTAACTAATTTGATATTACTTCGCTGCATTTTCTTTTTGGTAATGGTTGGTTACATGGTTAGCTTTGCTTTAGGGTGATTTGGTATTGAAAGCCATGAAACATTACTAGTTTTATTGTGACATAAGTTGCGTATTGTAGATTTACCTTGACCATCTTCCCACAGAAGCCACTGATCTGCTACAAAACCTGACCTTGGACACTAAAACCCAAAAGAGCGAATCTCAAGCTGTAACTGACAAGGCAAGAAAATACCCTCTATCTTTCTATTATATCTATTTCCAGCTGATAATAATAAACTTCTCTTTTCTAATCTGTTCTCCTCTTGACCAAACAGCCGACCGATACTAGTAGTGGCAGTACGATACCAGCTCCACCAGTACCAGCTGACCGGTCTCTGACTCCTTCAACCCAAGGGTCTGCAGATTCAAGCATGTATTATGTTCCAGGAGGGTACCCAGCTGCAACTTATTACTATGGGAGTGAGTTCTATCTGTTACTATATGGCCTGTTGTAATTTTTTTTCCTTTTTATTTTCCATAGACAAATGGTTAGCTTAATAGTTAATTCTACTTTTCGTTTTATTTTCTTCTGGAAATTCAGTGTATGGTGCTTCAGGAAATATGTGGAGTGATGGGGAGCTACCTTCACCAGTAAGTCCAACTAATGTTTATCATTTGTTTGAGTTCCTTAATAGTGCAGAAGGTATCAGGCTTCAGTACCTGTAGTACCATGGTTTCACTAGTGGCTTCGGTTTGACCAGAATTTTTACATTGCCTAATGAGGCCTCAATATTATGATTCAATTAAGGTCAATTCTGGTTCTTTGGGCCATTATTTGATATATATTTTCTGCAAATTTGCGTAGACACACACAAACACATCCAAACTATCATTTTCAATTTATTGTTTACTTGTTTTGGTAGGGAGTATACGGAGATATGTACCACAGCGGGTACGGTTATGCCTCTTATGCCCCTTATACGTCACCTGGTTCCCCTGCCCCCTCACTGGGTCATGATGGGTCCTTTTATGGAACCCAACAATACCAGTTTCCTGGTTCATTTTACCAGCCACAGATTCACAAGAAAGCTACATACACCAAGAAAAACAACAGTTCTACTCAAGGTGAAGTATCCACTTCTCAGGTGTCTGACACACCCACTCTTTCTGTTGATGCGGCCAATCCTGGGTCTAATAGCATGAATGGAAATTTGAATATGAGAAAGGGTTCTTATGCAAAAGTTGCCTCAGCTAATGGGGTTGCTTCCTCAAGTTATCAAAACCAAACACGTGCGGGGAGGAAATCACCATGGTCCGGGGCAAATAATTTCTCCGACAAGCAAAATGTAACATCTGCGACTAGTAATGGTTCTACTGCTGGGTTTAGTGGTAACAAGTTTCAAGGGAGGAATCAAAATCTTCGTCCCATTCCTCATTATATGGTAAGTTTGCAAATTTCACTTCTGTGATTTGGGTGTGCGCACGGGAGAGAGGCCGGAAGGGGGTGGGGTTGTTTAGTACTTAGCATATCTGGCAGTAACTGATATAAAATATATATTTGTATATAATTTTTTAATCATGTTATTTGAACTTTCGCATCTAATAAAATATTGTTATATTTCTTCAGCCTTCCTCTAGGCCGACGACTCCAGGGTACATGAACAGGATGTACCCATACAATGCCATGAGCCTCTATACCAACAATACCCTCTCCCCGGGTCTTGGGTTTGGCTCCAACCTTTATGGGTCTAGGCTGGCGGGCGGGTGGGGTCCACTAATGGGTGTCAATAACAAGCAGAAACCCAAGGGCTGGGGTAATGGTTTTAATTACTTCGGCAATGAAAACTTTGACGGGCTTAGTGAGCTCAATCGTGGGCCCAGGACTGGCAGGCCCAAAATCCAAACTTCTCAGACTGGTCTGTCTGTTAACGTGGGTACTGAAAATGGATCTGCTCTTCCAGTTGAGAAGGATTGCTACAACAGGGAGGATTTTGAAGACACTTATGTGGATGCCAAGTTTTTTATGATAAAGTCATATAGCGAGGATGATGTACATAAGAGTGTGAAGTATGGTGTATGGGCCAGCACACCTAATGGAAATAAAAAGCTTGATGCGGCCTATAAAGAGAAGGCTGACAGCTGCCCGGTGTTCCTTTTCTTTTCGGTTAGTATGACAGCTGTTCAAGAGTACACACACACGCACACACACATAATTCATATCTTTTTTTCTTTTGGCAAATAATACACTTAACTTGAAAATACTTTACCAAAATACAACACTTGCAACTGATGCCTAAACAAATAAGTACCTTCCGTCTGTAAAAATTGTATTGTAGAAAGTGTGTACTTCATCAAATATTAACAATTTTGGTCCGAAGTTAGTGATTTCCCGTCTTCTTTTTGCGCCTATTTTGGTAGATCTAAATTAAGTTTACCAGATTAGATTTGGTTCTATATTTATCTGTATGCTTAGCACTTGTGAAAAGGCTTTGTTGAATTAATAAAGAAAAGTAGTAATTGCTGTACTTGTCAACTAAATTATAGTTTTGTGGTTAAGAGTTATATTTGCAAATACACCAAAAATTTGTGTGCTCAGAGTTCAAGAATTTGTGCCGTTTTTTGAAAAAATGTAATCTCTTTAGTTTGTCACCTAGTCTCATCAGTAAACCCCAAAAGATAACAGATATTGATTTTTTTCTAAGATTAGTGATGCTACCTTCTCTCTTCTCTCTTTTGTTTAGGTGAACACAAGTGGGCAGTTTGTGGGGGTAGCAGAGATGGTGGGCCCTGTTGATTTTAACAAGACCTTAGAGTATTGGCAACAAGACAAGTGGAGTGGTTGCTTCCCTCTGAAATGGCATATAGTCAAAGATGTTCCTAATAACATACTCAAGCACATTATTCTTGAGAATAATGAGAATAAGCCTGTTACCAACAGCAGAGATACCCAGGAGGTGAGAATAGGGGTTAATAACATGTTTGGTCCTTTTGTTGTCTTTTAGTATTACTTGTTGCATTGTTTCTTTGCTCAACTGGGAGGGAAGTTAGGGTAGAAGTTAGTTAAATTGGGGCTCAGTTAATCACTAGAGATTAATTGCTGGATAATTGAACTGAGTCTATGATCTGTTTGATTGTGATCATCTTTTTTTGGGGGTATTGATAGCTTAATGTTTTAATATTATATTGTAGTTAGGATTTCATGCTGAAAAATTACATGTTTTGGCTTGTAGGTGAAGCTAGAGCAAGGAATCGAGATGTTAAAATTATTCAAGAGCCATGCTAACAAAACTTCTATTGTAGAAGATTTTCCCTTCTATGATACCCGCGAGAAAATCATGCGGGATAGAAAGGCCAAGCAACAGCAGCTTCTTAAGAAGGTACATTTGCTAATTTGGTGCATGTATAAATTCACATCTTCTGACAGTGCAGACTCTTGTGGTTTTGTAACTTAAATTTTCTGTGGTTAGGTTAAGATCAATTTACATATTTTAGGTCACTTGAGCCTAATTTGCAAGGGAAACCTCTGAAATGGAAAATTTTGGAATAAGTAGATCGTGATTTAACCCTCGTAGTCCTCTAGCTTATATGCATAATTTTAGGTCACTCCGAGCCCTTGTTTTTCTTAGGATACCTCTGAAATGAGAAATTTGCAATAAATGAATCCCAGCTCATCCTGATTTGCAGAGATTCTCTTATTAATGAAAAAAAATGTAAATTTGCAATTATATGATCTTGTCCATAACATTAAGGTTGTTCAGATCAAAATTAAATGCATCATATATTACCAATATTAATGGCAGGCACAATTTTACCCCCTTTTCATTTACTTTTTAACTCTTTTACAGGTCCTACCGGATGTTGGGGAAAGAAATGAGAAGGACGTTGCAAACCTTAAATCTCTTTCTTGGAAGCCCTCAGAACTAAGTTGTGTGTCACAAAGAGAGTCTGTTGAGGATACTACAAATGGAGAACAAAATGTACTAAAAGAAAATGTCAATGCATCAAAAGATGCCAAGCCAACACCAGAGAAGTTGCCCTTTGCCAAAGTTGTGGCCAATGGTTGCTAGATTGGTAAGTTTTTGAGGCATAGTTAGCAATTTTCAATAGGGGGGTATTTTAGATCTTTTGATTTAATATTGTTATAATTAAGTTGGTTTAGTTTAGTAAGTGGTTAGAGGTAGAAAAATATCAAGTAGCCTTGTTCTTTTAGTTCATCCTCTTCTCTGAGGATAGCTTTTTGTTTTTTTGTCTTTGCATTCTCTCAGTGTTCCTTTAGTGGCTTTTTGTGTAATGTGTTATTAGTGTGTGAGATTTAGTGCCTGTTAAGGACAGGGATGTGTTTTAGTGGCTTTGGTGGAGGTAAAGTTTTTGAGTTATCTTGCATTTGTTGCAATCTTGAGTGTTTGTTTCAGATTGGACGATCCAGATTTGAGATCATGTTTATCGTGCTGTCAAATCTTTTCCTGCATTCCTGAATTAAATTATAGGTAAATAAGAAAAGGGTACTTTGAATATGTCATGGATTACCTTGGAAATTTTATATCTGTAGAAACTAAAATAAAAGAAGGGAGAGAATCAGAAAGAGTATATCATACTTTTTATTGGTAGAAAAATTAGTAGGATTTTTACCGATTCTAAAAATAAAAAAGTTTGAATTGGTAGGAATACTATGAATTTAAACTTAGTTTTTTTTTTTTAAAATCTGATGTATAGATGGAGCGAATTATTATATTAGATCTTTAGTAAAATATGAAAAGTTTTCAAAAAAAAAAAGAAAATTTTCGGTTATATCTAAATTTTAAGATACTTTTTATTTTTGTAAAATCTTTTTATATTTTACTAGAAAAAATTAAAAGGAAAAAAAGCCAAACTGATTTGGATCGATAGAAGAACTATTTATCTAAACTTTTTTATTTTTAAGATCGGTAAAAATTCTACCGATCTTTCTACCAATTATAAATATAATGTATTCTTTTGGTTTCTCTTTCTTTTCTTTAATTTCTAAGGATAAAAAATTTACGATAACCTTACTAGCTTGTACTATGATATTATATAATTTCAGGTTGGCTACAATACTTATACAAGCATACGAAGGCATATACTTATAAGTTTTTTTTTGCATTTTCAAAATTTAAATTTCAATCTGAAGTGCTTAATATATTTTTTATATTAAAATGTGCTTAGAGACCAAATTCTATGTTTTTTTGAAATTATTTTCTTTTTTTAGAAATGTTTAAAATCACTATTTTTCAGAAATTTTTTTTGTTACCATATCGAAACACTATTTCGGAGGTCATTTAGGAGGGATCTGGTTCGTTCGTTTTATTTATATATATACAGAGAGAGAGAGGAGGAATCCATTTCAACATTCTATAGTTACAAAATTTTACAATATATTTTTTTCAAAATTCAAATAGTCAATTCAAACCGTTCAACATAATCTCTATATTGAAGAGTGCTTGGAGATCAAATTTTCTATTTTTTTTTACTATTTATTAAGTATTTTATAAAAATTGTTGTTTTCAGACCATTGAATTTTGTACCAATTTTAATAAATAGTAAATTTAAAAAAAAAAATGTAGAATTTGATCTCCATGCACAATTTAATATAGAGATCATATTGAACGGTTTGGATCGACTATTTAAATTTTGAAAACCGTTAGTCCAATGGTGGCTTATCCAAACGGTAAAACCAGTCTAGACTACTGGATCAATGATTTTCAAAGTGACTTGCTAAATAGTAAACAAATTCTAAAAAATGTAAAATTTGGTCTCCAAGCAGATTTTAATATAGTGAACACATCTAACGGTTTGGATCGATTTTTTGAATTTTAAAAATTGAAAAACGACTTAATTGCACAGGACCTCACGAACAATCGATTTGATATTAACCAACCTCTATTTATATATATGTAAAGAACAGTTGGATTCTGAAATATTAATTTACAGGGTTTGTGTTAAGTAATTATTTAATTACTTTTGGCGAGCAGCTGAGGAGAAGTCATCGGTGTGTGTGTGTGTGTGTATATGGCAAATGAATTAGTAGGTTTTTACAAAGTTCAAAAGGTAGTAATCTTAGGCTTTGGGAGATACGCAGCCCACTCATCAGGAACACCTTTCCTCGACCTAAGCATCTTCATTGCTGATAACGTCAGCGGTATTGCCATTATGTCAAAATCTTTAGGGGCCTGAAATTATACAAATTCACACCTTTAAGAGCCTAATCATTCTTCTGAAAGAAATATTAATAGTAGGCTGGCTACTGTGCCTTTCATGTCTCAACAAAACTAATTCAGGGTAGGTCCGATGCCCTTTGGTTCCATGGATGTAATGACCATTCGATCTGCATCAATATTCGTGCGAACTACATCAAAATCCATGCAATCTGTTTCAACTTCTGTGCGCACATATCTTAATACTAATTGTATGGTGTTAGAGCTAATTGGACCTAAAAGTAAGTCCCATGAATTCACATCCTCTCCATTACTGCACAAGGGAATCTTTTACAATTAGTGAATCCAGATCATTCATTTTAACTTGGCATGAATCTCAAAGCCCAACAATACTGCTCCCTATTTCTCCTGAATCTCAAACCGGCTGAGATTTAATCTCAACCTGTAAAGTGAGGCCATCCTCTGCAGTAATGGAGAGAATACGGATCCTAGGTCTGATGCCCATCGGTTCTACTCCTATCTTCTCAACAAAACCAATTACTTGTAGTAATTAAACACAAGTGACACCCAAAGAAATCCACTTAAAGCAACTGTCAACATATATGGTACCAACAAGGAACATCTCCAGTACCACTGCCATATTCACAATCAAACAAACATCCAAGACAGTACACCTTTGGGAATCAATAGAAGCACCAATGATGACCGGTACAAGTTCATATGAGTATTTTACCTTTGTGAATCAATAGAAGCACCAATGATGACTGGTACAAGCACAAATGTGTATTTTACCAGCATAAGTTTTTATTTTATATTTTTTTTGTATGTTACTATATTGAATTTTGATCATTCTTTTTGGCTATCTCAAATTATCTTCACCTATAATGGTCTGTGCTAGTTCCCTACAACTTGGCAGGTACTGGGTACTAATCATTTGCTGAAAGGAAAAAAAAAAGGTTAATTTAACTGCTACCTTTGGAGTTCTGAGCAATTTCAAGTTTGCCTCCTCCAGGGTTTTCCGCCCTTTTCTTCGGTTGCAATTTTCACATGCCGCCACCTCAAGCAAACAATTTTATTAAAAAAAAAATAAATCATTTTAATTTGGAAAACGAAACAAAATAAGAGAAAAAAGGAAAAAGATTAGGAAACTTGTTCAGATGAAATTAAAGGCAAGGATTAAAAACTCAGTTTAGTTCTAGGAACCGGCCATTTTTCGTAGTATGAGCCTGGAAGGTCCTCTACAACCTGGTACAGTATAACCAGGTTTATTTGCTTTCTGGAGCTTTCTCTGTGTTTTTCCATGAACATGTTTATTGTCCAGTTTATTTAGAGAACAAGCAAGCACAGATACAGGTTACCAATTAGGCATACACAAGTACACAGAAAGTTTGTGAAAAGTAACAATAGGAAAATTCACATATTCAGTACCAATAGATGAGTCCGTATATGCTACTTTTAAAAAGAAAAGTAGGGCCTTACTATTCTCACTCGGACCATCTAATATAAAATGAATGAACCGGATTGATCTGGTTTGAAATTCAAAGGGGCTCTTTTATGTGAATCTGATCCATTCATTTTTAATAGTACGGCCTGATTTGGAATTGTTTGTTTGAAATATGAGTTGAGGGTCAAGCTACCCAATACATTTCAAACCCTTTGTATTAACCTCTGTATTAATACAGAAGATTTTCCCATTTTGTGAATTTCGAACTCATGACCTCCCACATGGGAGCCATGTGTCTTTACTACTAGACTAAAGACAAGTTCTTCTGACTTGGAATTGTAGGTCCCTACTTTTCTTGTTACCTACTCACCAATAGTTATGGCATCAGAATTTAACAAACTTTAATGCAACCAACCAGAACCGAGACCCAATATTTGAAGCTTTCATCCAACTATGAAATAATACTTCTAAACTTTTGTTGCAGTTTTGTGTAAACAGGGAATAACTTTTTGAAACTTCAAGCAACAAGCTCAGTTATAGAAAGGCTTATACCAGATTTTCCCAAGTCCATTGGCCGCCTCGTGAAGTTGGCATCACATGGTCTACTGTCAAGTTCTCATGTGTAGAACAATACCTACACGTTGCAACCTCTTACTAAGTCTCACTTTGAACTATATATAGGCTAAATTTGACCACATTTGACCCAATATTCTGCAATTTAAGCTGTCAGTAAGTTTAATTTTATACCATTCTGTGCTAATCTTATCCTCACAAGTCACAAGGCACTTACACTGGTCTATTATTCGAACCATTAGTTCTATTTGGGAAAAAAATGTTAAATTGACTGAGTTTCAAGTGTTTACTGGAATCCTTATCTTATTCCAGTCTCACTTAAACCTTAATTGTGCATTAACTCAGGTCTAATTTAACCAAAAATAACACAGTAGTTTACTCTGTCAATGTTCTACAATAAGGTCCAATAAATATATGGAAATTTATCCAAAGGAGAGCACATAGCGTTTGGATATACAAACTAAATGGAACTTGTTGTTGTTTCTATAAACTGACACTTACTGACAGGTGTATGAATCTCTGAAGAGTATATTTTTCCTACTAAGGGCTTGTGTAACCGTTCTTCTTTTTACCGCTTGAAGCAAATTTGGGACCTGTAAAGGCAATATATTATAAAGAGTTCTTCCACATTGAAAAAGTACAAATTATCAAGTCTCACTTTCAAAATTTGGATAATAACTAACTTAAGATAAAAAGGGTTCCTACTCTCAGCACAGCTGGAATGTAGAAAGATCCACTAGGAGATGATACTGTTTGGTCATAATATTCCAATACATCAGCCTGAAGAAAAGGAAAAAAAAACAGAAAAATACAGATATTAGAAGCATATCATAGCATGGAAAACATAAATTTTAAGTTTTAAGAGGGTTCTGGTGCAACAAGTTGCCACCATCTCCTTTTTCCATTTTAAAATCAAAATGATGAATCAACAGTTGATTTACGCTTCTTCTTGAGGGATTCATCTATGTAAAATTTCAGTTTTTTTAGTACATTGTGTACAAGATCAAGAGACCTAACAATAAACACACTAAAATTTATCTAATGCAGTTAACTTGATCCATTTATATTAGAAGTTATTGGTCTTGTACTCTTGTATGAAACAAAATAATATATTACAATATTCCATGCGGCGGAAACATTCCTCATGAAGGAGAAAGAGATCAAATGTTTGGATCTGTCAATAGGATTTTGGAGCTTAAAATACTTGTGAAAAGAGAATTTGTGGCAACTTGTGAGACCAAAATGTTGTGGCACAAGACCCTCCTCATTTTCTAAATGCTCTATATATTTTTCTTATAGAAAACAGAATGTATAATCTAACCTTCTCCATAAATTCAAGACAGATTGCACGTTTCCAACAAACAATGTTCACAGGCCTACATAAAATAATAAAGAAAAAAACACGCGGTCAGTGCAATAATTTACTTAATCCCTATAATAATAGCTAAGCTATCTTTGTAATTCTTCTACAAGTAAATAGAGGAACAAAAAGATTGTGGTTTTTGTTCCTATTTTTCTGAAATTGCAAAAAATTGGTTGAGAAGAAATTCAAAAGCCCAGAATTAGATTTCCTTTGGGCCTTGGAGTAATCAGCAGTTGCCACTCCATGTTAGTGTGGTTGGTTCAATTTGGTTATTAATGTTACCCAAGTAGGCCCATACCATGTTAGTGTGGTCATACATTTGAACTCAACTCGCGAGCCACTTGAACTCAACTCGGTAACAAACTTACTAACAACTCGTTCATTTAAAATTCGAGTTGGTCTGACTCGAGTTGAGTAACTCGTTTAACTCATGAGTTGAGTTCGAGTTGGGCTCAACTCGCTTGTTACAACTCGTGGACTCGTTTCGTTTGATTAATTATAATTCCGTGGACTCGTTTTGTTTGATTATTTTATTAAATTGTTGTAGATTTTTTTTAAAAATTTGTTAGTTTGTTAAATCGTTGTGGATTGTTTATTAAATCAATATTTACTTCTCATATTATGACATAACAATAGTCATCAGTTCAAGTGTTCAACATTTCAACACCTTAAACAAGTTGACTCACGAGTCACGAGCCAACTCGACTTACTCGCGAGTTGAGTTCGAGTTAGCGAGCCAGCTCGACGCAATATTCTCAACTCGAGTCAACTCGACTCACTATCTTCTGAGTTGAATTCGAGTTATCCATAACTCGAGCTAACTCGGCTCGTTAGCAGCCCTTAGCCATACCATGCCAATGTAGTCATACATTTTACATCACTTTACTTTTCAACTCGGTATAACTATATATATATATAGATGGGCTATGGTGAGTTGCGAAGTAAGATGTCATTTTTTACTTCACACTCATATTTTTATTTTGAAAATCCAAACAACCGATCATCCGAACCGCTCAATATGTTCTCCATATTGAAATGTGCTTGGAGACCAAATTTTTACATATTAAAACGAGCGTGACGCAACTCACCATAGCCCATATCTCTCTCTCTCTATATATATATAGAGAGAGAGAGAGGAAGGATCCACTTACATCTTTTTTGGTAACACCGAATTACACCCTACAGTTTTAAAGTTCAAACAGTCGATTCAAACCGTACAACATGATGAATATATTAAAATGTGCTTGCAGATCAAATTTTACATTTTTTTTGAATTTTTTACTATTTATTGAGATGGGTACGAAAAAAATGTAAAATTTGGTCTCCAAGAACATTTTGAACGATTTGTATCAACTATTTGGACTTTGAAAACTTTAAAAATACACAGTGTAATTTGGTGTCACAAAAAAATAGTATAAGTAGATCTCTCCTCATATATATATATTGACTTTTTCTAGTATAGTTTTTTTGCAATGGGTAGCATATATGTTTCCCTACACAGCCATTATATCAGATCTGTCCCCTCAATCCTCAATCAAGTACTAGATACTTAATTAATTTCTTTTCTTTTCTATTAATCTAAATAAGTGCTAGGATAGTATGTTCAAGTAAAAAGGTAAGAGTATGAATTAACTAACCTATAAGAAAAATCCAAAACCAAGCCTCTAAAACAAGAAAGCTCATCATCACTTTCAAACTCCTCAGATGCTTCTTCTATAACTTCATCTATTAGTTCTCGATCAAACTTGTCTACTTGTTCAGTATATTTCTCTTCAGATTTCGATCGTCCAGTCTGCTTCTTCTTCCCGACTGCATCAATCCTCCATTTACCACTCTGATCTCTTCTTCTATGGCCTCCTTTAGAGATCAGGACTGGACATTCCAACAACTTACTACTCTTAGTAATGCCCTTATATTGAGCAAAGAGATCGCAGTTGAAAGGCAACCCAAGGCCTCCTTGGGATGCAATCCTCGCCATTAGAGATCGATCCTCTGATTTTATCTCTCTTCCAAGTTCTAATCGCTTATTCTTTGAAGAATTTTTCGAAAATTTGGATTGTCGTGCGTGCGCATGTGAAATACGAGAGAGAAAAGGGAAAGAAGAGGAAATGGTAGGTTGATCAAAGACGAACCTGTGGAGTGTGGCAACAGAAGAGCGCTTAGACTGTTTTATAGCCACATGTTCATATTTCGAATCCATACGCTCTCAGGTAACATAATATTTCTGTTTAAATTTAGACCGTCCGATCAGAATTCGGAAGGTCCGAATTTAAACAGAATATTTTTGTTACCTTAGGTGATTGAATTCTTCGGAAGAAGGGATATTCCCGTTGCTCCAAAAAATCACAAGCCTTTTTCTTACAACATTACATTATAAATTAAATTCGTGACGTAAAATAGGACGAAAGTTCACAAATTAGAATGGGTTCTTTGATGGGTGAAAAATAGTCACGGATTAGCACTATTTTGAACTACTATGTACTAATATTTTTTGTTTTAATATGTTTGAATTAACAAATATAGACTATTTTTTATTTGTCTTTTATAAATTTCTCACTATTCTACTAAACCAACAAAATATTAAATTAGCTATTATTCTCAAATGATAGATTAGCTACTATTTTTGCTCTATTCCTTGTACTTACTGAACGTTCATATTACCAACGCTTTTTATTTAAATCTAGATGTCGATACTCTATTATACAACGTGAATTAAAATATTTAAAACATATTTTAATTCGCATCCATAATTTACAATTTTAAGGTTTAAACTCATATTTTAACCGTGATTTTGAACTTATCTTGAAAAATAGTTAAAAAAATTCAAAAAAATATAAAATTTGATATCCAGTCATATTTTAACATAGATATCATGTTGAGTGGTTCGGATCATCTATTTGAACTTTAAAATTGAAGATAAAGATGTTGGATACACTTGGGACATGAAGCAATAGGGCATTTGAGCCCTCCTCTTTTTTTTTTATATAGGTGCACAATCGTTGTTTTTTTATGGTCTAAAATTTTCTGAAAAACATTGATTTTGTATCTATCTAAAAAATAGTAAAAGTTTTTTCTTTCAAAAAAATATAAATTTTGATCTCTAAGCACAAATTAACATTTGAAATATTGAATAGGTCATATATGTTGTTTGAACCTTGACATCTCAAAATATGAACACAAGTTAACAAGAACTTTATTTAATTCACAATATACATTAGCCCATATCATAAACTAAGTTAACATTGATTATGTCATGCATTATTCCTATTTTAAGTTCTTCCTATTTGATCCCCTGATTAAATATACTTCATATATGGCATTTTCTTTTCGGTAATTGTTGTTTATCTTTGCTCAGAGAGTCAAGAGTATGAGTTGATATTGAGATCTATGAACCATTACTAGTTTTATTCTTACACAAGTTGCATATGCAAACAAATTAACCTTGTATTGTAGAAAACAAAATAAAGGCCAAGCAACATATCAGCAATTCTTAAAAAGGTACATTGCATTTGCATATAACTAAATCCATATCCCCTGACCGTACAGAACAAGAGAGATTACTTTAAATTAATAATTTATGTCAATTGAGCCTAATTTGACTAGGGAAACCTCTGAAATGGGACAGTTTCCAATAAGTAAATCCTGCCTTAACCCTCCTAGTTTTCTACCTACAAATTTTCTGTGCGGTTAGATGAGATTAATGTGCATAATTTTAGGTCAGTTAGTAAATAGGGGTGCAAACGGATTGGATACGGCCGTATCTATTTTTATTTTTCGGATACGGATACTGATCAGATATTAAACAGATACGGATACATATTTTTGTTTTTTATAATAGTGAATAACATAATTTTTTCATTATATATATTAAATTATAAATTATATATTTATTATTTGGATACGGATAATTAAAATTTAAAATTATATCTGTATCTGTATCCGCACGAATATTCATTATCAAATATCTGTATCTAATTTTTGAATACAGATTCGGATATGGTCGAATAATATACCTGTTTGCACCCCTAAGTCAGAGCCATCATTTTGCTAAGCAAACCTCTGAAATGAGAAATTTGCAATATATGAATCGTGGCTTATGCTTGATTTGCAGAGATACTCTTATTAATGGAAATTGTAAAATAAATCTGTGTATTTTCTTCATCATCTACAATTTGTATTCGCAGTATTCCGTTATGCTAGTTCATTAGCGGTTTTGTGTGTGTAACATGTTATGGTTGCGAGAATTAATGCTTGGGAGGACAAGGATGTGTTTTAGACTGTGCTTCAGATGAGGGAATGCAAAGGGAGGGGATTGACAAATTCATTGTGTGGACGTGAGAGCTCGCAAAATCAAAACAGACCAGACGAGTTCACATGCTTCAGAAGGGGAGAATAGGAGTGGAGGAGAACAGAGGGAAGTGAATACTGATCAACGGAGAAGACGCTATGGATTTTGCAGAGATTTGTCACTCCAATATGGAGTGTAGCAAATGTTGTTTGAAAGTGAGCAGAGCGCAACGCTCTTCCTTTCCCTTCCGTTCTTTCTCTCTACACATCAGTTTTATGGAGCACAGTCTTAGACTCTTAGTGGCTTTTGTGGGAGGTAAAATTTTGAGTTCTCTTGCATGTGTTGAGGTGCTGGTACTAACGAAAATTGAAGAGAAACTTGCTGCAATCTGGAGCGTTTGTTTCAGATCTGGCATGTGAGTAAGTAGATCGTACTATACTCTATACTATACTCTATACTCTAATATGCCAAATTCAAAGTGATACAAAAATATACCAATTTGACCCCAGGGATAAATCTCGTGTTCTTCCTTTTATACCAGCTACAGTCAGGATGTTTCCCACTTGATTGAATGCGAACAGTTGGGATGGATGATGCTCAGTTAAAAAGCGTCATTTTTTGAAACATTATAAAGGCGGTTCCAAATTTTGAGTACAATAATTGGAATAGATGTCGGATCCCAAGCTGTGATTGCTAACTAGCATCATCAATAGACAATTCTTTTAAATTTTGGGCATTTATTGTAGACTTAGGCTTTCCGACATACTGGGCCCACTTGTCAGGGACACCTTTCTTCATAAGCATCTTAATAACTTGTTGCTTCTGTGGCATTGCCACTATGTCAATATCTTCAGGGGCCTGCAATTATACAAAACGAACTATTATCAGAGGCAAATCATTCTTCTTATCATCATCAAGCATAGTGACAAATCAATTGTTCGGATTCGGTTTGGTGGGGTCTAAAATTCGTGATTCAGATATAATTCGGGAATGATTCGGTACAACAAGGTCAAAAATTCGTGATTCGGATATAATTCGGAAATGACTCGGTACAACAAGGAAGCAAAAAAAAAATTCTGAAAAAAACCCTCAAAAAAAAGAAAAATAAATATATATTTTTTTTTGGCTTTTTGTGGCGTTTTTATGGCGAATAATTCATGATTCGCATTTTATTCGGTAAAAGTTCGGTCAAACGTTTTATTCGCGATACGGTTCGGAAACCCCTTAAAAAACGTTTTATTCACAAATTATTCGCAAATAAAACACGAATTTGGTTACTATGCCATCAAGTAGCTAGATTGTAGTAACTAAATATTGCAAAAACACTGTGCCTTTCATGACTCAACTAAATCAACTACTTGTAGTGATTAAACAAAAGGGACACCAAAAGGAATGCATTACACATAACTTTACTGCTATGGAACTTACTACACCAACTTCCAACATATATGGTACCAACAAGGAACATATCCAGCACTGCCATATTCACAATCAAACCAAAATCCAAGATAGTAAACCTTCGGGAATCAATAGACGCACCAATGATGACTAGTACAAGTACAAGGGAGTATTTTACCAGTATAAGTTTCATCTTTCTTTTTGGCTATCTCAAATTATCTTCATCTGGAATGGTCTGTGCTAGTTCCTTACAACTTGGCAGGTACTTGGTACTAATCCTTTGCTTAAAGGAAAAAGAGGTTAGTTTAATGGCTACCTTTGGAGTGCTGAGCAATGTCATGTTTGCCTCCTCCACGGTTTGCTGCGCTTTTTTACTGTTGCATTTAAAACATGCCGACACCTGAAGCAAACAATTTTACAAAATAGAGTTAAATCATTTACTTGGGAAAATGAAACAAAATAAGAGAAAAAGGGAAAAACTTAAAGGCAAGGATTGAAAGCTCAGTTTAGTTCTAGGAACCGGCCATTTTTAATAGTATAAGTCTGGAAGGTCTGCTACAACCTGGTACAGTATAACCATGCTTCTTGCTTTCTGGAGCTTTCTCTGTATTTTTCCTCGAACATTATGTTTATTGCCCAGTTTATTTAGAGAACCAAGTAAGCACACACATGTTACCATTTAGGCATACACAAGTACATAGAAAGTTTGTGAAAAGTAACAAAAGGAAAATTCACATATACAGTACCAATAGTTGAGTCTGTATATGCTACTTCTATAAAAAGGGAAGTAGGGCCTTACTATTCTAATTCGGACCAACTTATAACAAATGAACTGGATCAACCTGATTTGAAATTTAAGGAGGCTCTTTTATGTGAATCTGATCCATTCATTTTCAATATTACGGCCTGATTTGGAATAGCAGGGCCCTGCCCTAAATTTCTAACAAGAAAAGTAGCTGATAACAACTCACCAATAGTTATGACTCAGTTATGGAGTCAGAATTTAACAAACTTTAGTGCAACCAACCAGAACCGAGACCAAAGATTTGAAAGCTTTCATCTAAATATGAAGTATTACCTTCAAACTTTTGTTGCATTTTTGTTTAAACAGGGAATAACTTTTTGAAAATTTAAGCAACAAGTTCAGTGATAGAAAGGGTTATACCAGATTTTCCCAACTCCATTGGCCGCCTCGTGAAACTGGTATCACATGGTCAATTGTCAAGTTGTTCCTACTACGTCTAGAACAATACCTACATGTTGCAACCCCTTAGTAAGCCTCACTTGTTGGATCTTAATCCAACGTTGAACATATATGTAATATAATTATGAATTGTATACTGTCATATATGATTGTCACAATTAAGTGATCTAATATGGTATTAAGATATTAGACAATCTATGTATTCAATAGGGTGTGGTCTATAAATGTGTAGAACTATTTGGACAAATATCAAATCATTGATGGACTGATCCATAAATGTACAGAGATGCACATTAAGTTGGACTGGAAACAGAGAGCCTGTGCAGCCACATGTGCGGCCCAACAGGGTAGCACAAATTATGTGCGGTCATTTGTGCAGCCAGGCATGGTTGCACAAAATCCCAGAGTTTTAGTATAAGCCTCATGCACAAATTCTGCGCGGCCAGACCGAGCCGCACAAAATGCTAGAGGCTGGTTTTGGACTTGGGAACTTGGGCTGAAAGAAAGGTGGTTATATGGACGTTTGTGCGGCCCTAGGTGCGACCCTATGAGGCCGCATGAGCGGTGCCAGATGTGTTACACTATATAAGGATGGGTCCCCAAAGCACGAGACATCAGAGAAAAGCACTTTCTACAAATTAAGCCATCAATATATTAAAGTTCATATCATTCTGTTCTTAGCTTATCCTTAAAAGGCCCTTATACTAGTCTATTAATTGAACCATTAGTTCTATTTGGAAAAAAATGTTAAATTGAGTTTCAAGTGTTTACTGGAAAATTAATACCTCCATATCTTATTCCAGTCTCAGTTGCACTTAATTGTGCATTTACTCGGTTCAATTTAACCAAAAATAACACATAATTGTTCCCTCTGTCAACGTTCTACAATTAAGGTCCAATAAAAAAAATTAAAAATTTTCAAAGGATAGCACAATGAAACTCCCCGATAAATAAATAGAAAAAGTTGTTTCCATAAACTGACACTTACTGACAGGTGTAACAATCTCTTAAGAGTATTTCTTGCCTACTAATGCTTTGCCTAACCTTTTTTTCCACTGGAAGCAATTGTGGAATCTGTAAAGGCAATATATAATAAAGAATTCTTCGACATTAAAAACTACAAATTATCAAGTCTGACTTTCAAAATTTAGATAAAAGGACTTTCAGAGATTGTGCCATAACTAACTTAAGATAGAAAAGGGCACCTACTCTCAGCACAGCTGGAATGTTGTAAGGTCGACGAGGAGATGATACTGTTTGGTCATAATATTCCAATACATCCGCCTGGAAAAAAAAAGGAAAGAAAACAGAACGGCATAATATAAGCATGAGTAAGGCTTGGGTGCTATGGATAGCACCGGAGCTCTATGCAACGGCTCAAAATTTGAGTTTTCAAAATCCTAACGGCCGATCCGAACCGTTCAATATTTAATCTGTACTAAAATGTATTTGCATACCAAATTTTACATTTTTTTGAATTTTTTTACTATTTATTAAGTATGTTACAAAACCGCTGTTTTCAGTGATCCAGAATTATTCAAAAACAGCGGTTTTGTAACATACTTAATAAATAGTAAAAAAATTCAAAAAAATGTAAAATTTGGTATGCAAGTACATTTTAGTACAGATTAAATATTGAACGGTTCGGATCGGCTGTTAGGATTTTGAAAACTCAAATTTTGAGCCGTTGCATAGAGGCTCCGGTGCTATCCATAGCACCCAAGCCTTACTCTATAAGCATATCATAGCTTTCAAAACATACATTTTATCGCCACCTCTTTTTTCCATTTAAAATCAAAATCCAAATAATGAATCAACAGTTGTTTTTGCTTCTTCTCAAGAGATTCCTCTATGTACAATATCACAATATTTTTAGTACGTTTGTACAAGATCAAGAGGTCTATCAATAAACGCACTAAAATTTATCTAATGCAGTTAACTTGATCCATTTATTTTGAAAATTGTGGACCTTGTGTGAAACAAAATAATATATTATAATATTCCATGTGGATGCATTTCTCATGAAGGAGAACAAGATCAACTGTTTGGATTTGTCCATTGGATTTTGGAACTAACAGTACTTGTGAAAAAGAGAGGTTGTAGCAACTTGTGACACCAAGATGTTGTGGCACGAGATCCTCTTCATTTAAATGCTCTATTTTTCTTATAGAAAACAGAATGACTAATCTAACCTTCTCCGTAAATTCAAGACAGAATGCACGTTTCCAACAAACAACGTTCACGGGCCTAAATAAAAAAAATAAAAAAACATTCGGTCAGCACAATCATTACTTAAGCCATGTTTGGTTGTGGAGTAAGAGGTTTACTCAACACTTTAAGCGAATCTGCATCCTCTGCATTAATATACCATTTGAGTTAATTTTTTTGACCGTGCGATCAGAATTTGGGCCAATCCGACCCACGCTTACAATGCACGGGACCCTTTAATATTAGTGCGGATAGAAATCAGATTGTTCAGATCTTAACTCAAAATTTGAGTTAACTCAGAGGATACGAATTCCACTTAAGCTATCAAACGAGGAGTAAAACAGGAAGAGTAAGATAGAGTTACAGCGGAGTAAGCTAATTCATCTCAGACAGAGGATGCTCGCAGTAGGGCCCACTGTCAGAGACGGATTCATTTTTTTATTTATTTCTCCTCATTAGTCGATAATATAAGGTATGACCTAAGAAACAAGAATAACTTAAAGCCTCCTTAGCATGGAGTGAGGTATCTAATCCTCCTTAATTTTAAGTAGCAACCAAACATGGCCTTAATACCTAAAATAGAGGTACATAAAGATGGTGATTTTTGTCCTAATTTCTCTAATGGTAAAAATTGGTTCAGAAGAAATTAGAAAGCCTAGAATTACTTTTCCTTTGGGCTTGATGTAATCAGCAGTTGTCACTCTCCCCTGCCACACCATATTGGTGTAGTTCTTCTTGTTGTACATTCTACATCACTATTCTTCTCTACCATTTTGAACTCAGTATATCACTAATGATTTCTTTCAATATAGTACAAGCTCTGTCCCCTCAATCAAGCATTTTAATTATTTTATTTTCTATTAATTTAATTAAGTGCTAGATTAGTATGTTAAAGCAAAAATGTAAGGCTATAAATTAATTAACCTATAAGAAAAATCCAAAATCAAGCCTCTAAAGCAACTAAGCTCATCAGCTTTTTTAACCTGTCTTCTAGGCTTTTCTTCAGTAGATTTCTCTTTAGCTTTCGATCGTCTATTCCGCTTCTTTTTACCGACTGCCTCAATCCTCCATTTACCACCAGATCGCACCCCCACCCCTCTTCTATGACCTCCATTAGAGATCACGATTGGACACCCCAAGAACTTCCTCTTACCAATGCCATTAAATTGGGCAAAGATATCGCAGTTGAGAGGCAACCCAATGCCTCCATGGGATGCAATGCCCGCCATTGAGGACCAAAACTTCAGCTGCGATGAGATCCTCCTTCTGATTTTATTTCTCTTCTAAGTTTCAAATCGGTGTCGGTAAGGTACCTGGCTTTCGCTTCCCTTTCCTCCCTTTCTTAGTTTCTTTTCTTTAATAAACTCCAAAGAGAAAAAAATGGCAAGTTGATCAAAGAGGAGAGCACTGAGAGCCACACGCTCATTTATCTTCAATCCGTATCCTCCCAGTCCCAGGTACCTGACGAAATCAAATTACAAACGAACGGTCCAGATTAATCTCAGCCGGTCAAAATCTGTTCTGTGGCAAGTTAAAAGAACTAATCTAGACCGTCAATTTGTAATATTTTGAATCCGGTACCTGAGGTGTACGAATTCGATTTATCTTAACAACAGCACTCCTCCCGAATCTTTCTTTTATGGCATTAAAACTAAAAATATTAAATGTACGATACAACATATGTTAATGTTAATGGGTAAATTTCGCTAGAGCCGACTAAATTTTATCATTTATTACGAATTAGTCACTCAACTTTGTCATTTGTTCCAATTAAGACTGCAAATAAATCAAACTGAATCAAATTTATCTCACTTTGAGTTTGGTTTGAATTAATTTCGAACTAAATTTGATTTGAATTAATTTCGAGTCGAATTTTTTACAAACTCAATTTCAAATATTTTACAAATTTTTTTACGACAAGAAAGAGTGATCATAGTCGTCGAGAGCGAGAGGTGAAAGTTGTCTAGGATTTCAGAACTGAGAGCAAGAGTTACGACTTACGAGTAATGACTTATGGCTGGGCGACTTTATGTTTTAACTTTTCAATCATCAACGAACAAGTCATTAGTGAAAACCAACGGTCCACGTTACTTTGAGATTCGAACTAGAATAGTTTGCGAACCTATTTTGAACGAACCAGGTCCAGTTTGAGTTTGGTTTGAATTAATTTCGAACTATTTTGAATTGAATTTTTTACGAACTTTTTTAAATCAAATTCTAATCGAATCACGAACTACGAATTTTTTTTGCAGCCCTAGTGCCAATTAAGTCACTCTATATTTTTATGTCTAAAATACTAACATAATATGCTCATTCCATTAGTATTTTGGACGGAATATGCTCATTCCATTAGTATTTTTGGATGGAATATATATTCCGTTAATATTTTGGACGGAGTGAAAATATTTCGTTAAGATTTTGGACGGAATGAAAATACTTCGTTAAGGTTTTGGATGGAAAATTATGAAGTGACTTGATTAAAACAAATGACAAAGTTGAGTGACTAGAAATGGACAAATCAAATTTGAGTGACCAATTCGTGACAATTGACAAAGTTTAGTGACCTCCAGCGAAATTTACCCTATGTTAATTTATAGTAATAAGTTACTACCTTGGTTAGTTGCCAACCGAGCTGCGAAAGATGCAAAGTTGAGGCAACAAGAAAACAATTGTAACAGGGGCTATTCAGGGTACAGTAACAAACGAATAGTTCGGGTTCGGTTTGGCGGGGTAAAAAATTTGTGATTCAGATATAATTTGGAAATAATTCGGTACAAGCAAAAAAACCAAAAAACAAACCCTAAAAAATTTCACATTTTTATTGCGAATAATTTGTAATTCGCATTTTATTCACGAATAAAACGTATTATACGTTTTTTTTTTATTCGGAATTCAGTTTGATAACGTAAAAAAATGAATAATACGCAAATTTCTCGGGAGTCTTGTCACTGTGGTTTAGGATACAAGGTTTATAAACTTAAGGGACAAAATTGATATTATAACATAAGCTCTGTAATAATAATTAGGAATAGGAACTGTGATGTTGTAAGCAATTTTATCAATACAACTTCAGTAGTCACTACTAAGTATAAAAACAAAAAAAAGTTAAATACACTGACATAACGCGTTCAATTTGCAATTTTGAAGATGAGCACCATTCTTTACCGTGTGAAATTTAAACATTTGTACCGTTAGTGTATCTAATATTAATCTAGATGTTGACATGTTTAATTCAGCTAATTATGTATTTAATTTTTACTATTTTTAATATCATATAAAAAAATTCGGTCCCTACTTTATTGCCCTCGACTCTTGCAACTTTTTTTCTTATTTACCTCTCTCATGTAATTAATCTCATATTAATTCTAATTAAATTATTACAGAAATCTTAGTTTACCTCTAATTAAAAATTACAAAATTAAAATTATACACTTGATGCTGACACAATAATGTTAACAGTGCAATTTTTTTTTTAAGTTCTGAAATCTGATATACATCATACGCACTTGTTGAGATTTCCTTTACTATTTCCATTTTATTTTTTATAGTGATATATTTAACAAGAAGATTACACATTTTTTTCTTAAAAAAATAAACGATAAAGATTAATGACTATATCAGCTCATAAAATATATTTAATTTTAAAATTTAGATATATATGTATTCAAATAAGAAAGTATTGATGAGTGCACCTTTGATTTTCAATCGAAAAGGAACTGATGATCATAATTTCCAATGGAGAGAGTCAAGGGTATTTTGATTTTTGTAATTCTTAATTAGAGGTGAATTAAGGTATTTTAATAATTTAATTAGAGTTAACATGAAATTAATTACATGACGGGTAAATAAGAAAAAGTTACAAGAGTTAAGGAGTAAATAAGTAAATAAGAAGATATATAGAAAATTATCCTTAAATGAAAAGCATGACGGATATTGCGATAGCAGGCTAATAACGTGGAGAGGATTCAAAATGCACTGTGCTCCAATATGCTCCACATACTTTATCTTCGTTTTTAAAATTCAAACTGCTCAACATGATTTTCATAATAAAATATGCTTGGAGACCAAATTTTTTATTTTTTTAGAATTTTTTTTTCATAGGTACAATATCAAATTATCGGATGGTCCAGATGTACCTACCTAAAAAATAGTAAATAAATTCTAAAAAATATAAAATTTGATCTCCACGCATATTTTATTGTGAAAATCATGTTGAGCAGTTCGAATTGACTGTTCAAACTTTGAAAATGAAAATAAAAAATGTGGAGCACAAAAAAGATAGTACATTTGAACCCTCCACTAAGGTGAAAATGCAACATGCAAGAAACCAATTATTAAATAAAATTTGGACATGCTGTCTAGCAATCAATGATTAAAATTATTTTTGTTCTATCTTGTCAGTTAATTAGTTACATAATGTGCATCGTAGACCATGGGTCAACTTATTCCAGCACTTTCTTTGAACTTCAACAATTTTTACTTCCAAACCAAATTATTTACTTATTCCATGTCATTGTCTCTCTGGTTCTAATAATTCACCGTCGATTTGATTGCATCCAATATCTGCACAAAAGCTTCAGTTAAAGCTCGTATCTTTGAAAACTAGAAAACCGATGATCGATTCGACTTGGCAACCCAATTAGACCCATTATAATCAAACCTTTATAACCCAAGGGGAGAAAAAAAAATAAAACACAGATGTGACTTATGTACATGGTACAGGCCAGCACAAGGACCTGACAGGTGTAAGGTATTGGTACCAGTGACTGATACTATGATTCTGTGTAATGAAATACCTTGTTTTTAGTGGGCATGTAGAAAGGTTCATAAACGAGAGGAAATGGAGTGTCAAGGCCGCAAATTCTTGCAACAGGGGCCTCCAACTGGTAAAAATAACAAAAAAGGAATTCAAATATATATAGAAATTCAAATATTAGAATGGACCAGATGGCAACCTTCCTGTCTTTTCTTCTCCATTTTTCTGCTGTGTGCTTATTTTGAGTAATAAGCTAACGATAAAAGAAATGTGAAGTTCTTCAAAGAAAATCTTTGTTCAAGTTAGACAAAAGATAGGATTAGTAATAATCTTATCTTACCCTTAAGAAGCAGCGCTCAATAATTGAAGCAGATATTTCAGCTCCAAAACCTCCAGTTACAGGAGCTTCGTGACTTACCTGCAAACTCCCATGCAATTCGATGAAATCAAACAAACTCCCATGTTAAATGAACCAAGAATGAAACTAAAGGATTCGTTTTTTTTTTTTCAGATTTGCTTGGTAATACTCAAATGGACTTTTAAGCTACAAGCAAGATTAATCCTACAATAGTGAACATAACTGATAGTATCAACTAAATGTAATTAGCTTACCAGTAGTCTCCCAGTTTTGCTAACAGAGGCTTCTACTGTTTCCTTGTCCCAAGGAATTAGTGTTCTCAAGTCAATAAGTTCACATGAAATCCCCTCCTGCAATAGTGTTCCCGTTTTTATTATTAATCCTAAAATCAACGGTATGTAAGGTTTAATGAACTTTAATGACTTTGTCAAGGGCAAATGCAAAAGAAAAGATTCAAACCTTTTCGGCATCTTCGCATGCTTGTTCTAAAATAGAAAGCTGTGCTCCCCAACCAACAACAGTTATGTCCTTTCCTTCACGAAGAACCTGGCACCAAATTCAAATTTTTCACTCATTTTTGGAAATTAATCTCTAAGCGTAAATCTTCGCATGCTTGTTTTGGATGGACAAAGTATAGTAGCCAACCGGAAATAAATTCTTATTAATTTCTTTTAAGTTGGGATACTTGCAGAACTTAGTGGAATGACCCAGCATAGCTTAACAATGCCAAGTCCCAACATCTGTACCAGCAAAGCATTGATACACTGATCAGGTTGGCACCATTTAAATAAAAATGCCAATAAGAGTTTCAAAAAGTGAGTACCTCTGCTTGAGATAAAGGCAGCATATAGTCATCCTCAGGGACCTCTTCGACGGCCAGTCGATACAACCACTGAAGAAAAAAGTGCAGGGTATTTTTAATTATAAAATGAAATGCAGAGTTTATAACAACAGAAAACAATTTAATCCAGAATTTCTGTGCAATACTCAAGGTGATAAAACCAATCAATTAATCGTGTCTTTCTGTATATGATTGATAACACACTCGTAAATTTTGCATAGTAGTCAAATATAAATTCCAATGTGCTTGCCTTTGGTTCAAAAAATACAACAGGATTTGGATCTCTAATGCTGGCCAATAGCAATCCCTTGGCCTGGTGAGGACTTCGAGGGATCACTACCTGAAATCAGTTAGTGAACAACAAGTAAGACCTGATAATTATCTCTATTACAAGATGTGAAAACGAACAAGAGGAGTCTGAAAATATGACTAATTTAAAATCAGTGCTGATTATGAAACCCAGCCATATTTCTCTGAGAGATGGTAGCAGGGCAACAAATCTAGAGATTGGAATGTCCAGGGACAAAATGGGAAGTTTACAGGAACCGAAAAAACAAATGGTACAACTTAGATGACCACTGTAATTTACCCGTAGTATATTGTGATCCATGCTTTTGTACAGCTTCAACATATTTAAGTAGTGTTCTATATTTCTAAAGGAGATAAATTTTACAACCTTAAGTCCCGGCACATGACAAAAGAAAGCCTCTGGTGACTGGGAGTGATAATGGCCACCATGCCCAACTGCCCCATATGGGGACCTAATCGTCAGACCTATTGCATATAGTAACATCAACAAATATATAAATAAAGTTTCTACAATACATTCAGAATAGATGGGGATAAGATTTCTACTATTACTTTGTTTCTGCGTTTTTTTTTTTTTTTTTTTATGGTTAGACGGCACAGCCGCTAACAGATATATTAATTAAGAAAAGTTTATTTACAAATTGTTTCTACATTTTTAGTTGGATTTGTTAGTGCATAGGGCTCATTGACAGGCTTGGTACAGACATGAGGAATTTAGCATAGAGACAACGTGGATCCTTCAGGAATTTACCTCCACAATTGAACTCATTACCGCTGCGGTATCTGAACTTTGCTGCTTCATTCACAAGCTAAAGAGTAATGTAAATCATGGAGTCAGTGATATTGTAGAGAATAATGAAAAAAAATTAAAACTAAGGGTTCTAGCATAACTGTAGTTCAATTCAATTGCGGTACAAGGACCAAATAAGCTCCAGCGCAAAACTTTTGTGTTTTTCTTTAATTTTAAGTTGGGATTCAATCAACTGAGATTTAGGCAGGCAGAAGTGCTATATAGGATATCACAAACTGGCAAAGCGTGCATTAAATAAAAGAAAAACATCAAAATAATAAAAAAAAAGGTACAAAACATGCCTGATCAAAAGCAGGGAAAATGTAATCAGCAAATTGTATCTCCGCTATGGCTCGGTTTCCCTAAATATAAGATTTTTTTATTAATTATTTCATTCAAACATTATAAAAAAAAAAAAAAATCCAACAATAGAACTTAATGCTTTGTAAAGGTTCTCACCATTGCTGCTAGGCCAATTGCAAACCCTGCAATTCCCTGTAAACAAGCATCTATCTATTGATAAGCAACATCTTAAAGAGGTGATAAGAACATTGCAAGTGAATTGGAATAATATAAACTGCAAAGAGAGGAAAAACAAATTCAACCTGTTCACACAAAGGAGTATTAAAAACCCTTTGTCTACCAAACCGCTCGGCCAATCCAGTGGTACACCGAAAAACCCCTCCAAAGCTAACATCCTCCCCAAATACATAAGATCTACATCATATACATCAGATTAAATATACTTTCAAGCATTGTTCGTGAATTGATTGTATCAATGATCAATCTACCAATATTTTCGTAAAATTTGGGTTACAACTAACTACAAGGAAGTCATCGATCCTAGTACAATCACCGATATCTAGAAAATAAATAACAAAAATTAACCGTGGATCGGTATCGAGAGCAATGTGCAGAGCTTGATTTACGGCGGTGAAGAGATTAACTGGCTTCCCATCCCTTGAGCTGGACAACTCCAGTTCGCTCGTACTGGAGAAACCTCGCCTCCAGATTGAAACCCCACCCCTCCCGAATTTTCTTAGAGCCATGGCCATCTTCTTCTTCGACGAGTCGGGAAGTGATGCATCAGTTTTATATTATCGCGCTTAGTGTGTGTGTTTATCCAACCAAATATGAGTGCGTATCCTCTGAGATATCTCAATTTTTGCGTGACTTTAGGGAAAATCTTAACTGTTTAAATAGTTTTGCACGAATCTCAAAGTTAAGTAATACTGGCCCCCTGTGTTATCCCCGAATAGACACCGGACACGTCGGTCACGCAAAAGTTGAGGTATCTCAGAGGATACGCACGCACGAAAGATGAGCTTAGATTAAAAAAATGAGAAAACATACTTGACTAGTGTCCGAAAAGGATTTTCTGTATCAACAGCAATGAGGGCAATCGTGAGATGGAATCATGGAACAGGTGTTTCATCGTTTTCCCCTTTTTAGTTTTTAAATGAAAATCTGGTAATGTTGCCACATAAATCATAATATATTCTTAATTACTAAAAGTTGGAATTTTTTTTTTGAAAAATAATTTATAGTTTCATTCTAGTAAGGTAACCTGACAATAATATTTTATTGTTGTGCAGTATAATTGTTTGTTTGAGAAAATTGAATTTTGTTATATGGACTTTTAGGTGACTATGATTCATTCATAATAGAGGAGGGTTCAAATACCTCTCTATTTTTTGTGTCTCTATTTTTAGAACTACATAACTTATATTTTGATTTTAAATGTCAAAATATAACAGTAACATACTAACATATGATATATATCATATTCTCTATGCACACATAAATATCACGACATTTTAGTTTTGTTTTAATTAGTATCAAGAGCTCACAAAAATACATCGATGTGGATAAATTCTGGATATTGATTATTTTAACTTATTGATTCACATAAAACCAAAATAAAAAAAGTTATAATTTTTTTATGTGCACATAGAGAAGATAATATAGATAGCATCTAACTGTTTTATTTGAAATATACATTTTTAGAATTTTTCATTATTAGAAAATTAAAAAAAGAGACATAATAGAGACAAGAAAAATAAAGACATTAAACTCTCATTCTCATAATATTATCACTAATAAATGAGATCTAAAGTTATTTTATTGTAGAAGATCTGTTTTCTTTTTGTGTGTCTTGAATGTTTATATGTTTAGTGGATAATTATTGTGTTAATTAGTAAATACTTTTAGCTATGTTATTGCTTACTCTATTATTTATGTAGTACTAAGACAAGATAAGACTAGTATTGAAGGTTTTTTTAACATAATTCTACAATTTAGTCGCAAATTGAAGTTACATCAAATCATATACTTTATATTAAAAAAATTAAAACAAAGGTTGTTATTTCCAAATTAGAACTTTTTGATTCAAGTAATATGCTTCGAATTTTTTTCCGTAATCTATTTTTTTGATATCCATATAACTTAACTATTAAAATACTTTTATATTATAAATATAATGCTTAATTAAAGAAATCTCTACAGAAGATTATTTTATGAAAATTATATATAAGAATCTGGACAAGCATATAATTTTGATATTTTTAGCAATTTTCAAAATAAAATTTAAATTCGAATCAATAATATGGACATGATGTATAAAAAAATATATGAATATGGTTATTACAGTATGTATATGTCCAATAATACAGTTACAAATTTATTTTTTATTTTTAGCTTTATTTACATTAATTTAAAAACTCATTATTAAAATCTGCAAGATATTATTATCAAGTGAATAATTTATTTAAAAAATGCGTTGGAATTTTGAGCGCTATAAAACTTAAAAAGAAATGATCAGAAGATGACGACGAATCCATATTCTCCGAGGTAACAAAATATTTATCTTTAGATCTGGAGGGCAAAATCTAGAGCAATCTAGTGTGAAATAGAATACACAGAGACTCTTTAATATTTATACGAATTCTGATCAAACTGTCAGATGACGACGGATCCATATTCTCTGAGGTAACAAAATATTTATGTTCAGATATAGTTGGTACAATTAGAATCCGGATCAATCTAGTCTGGAATGTATTTATCTAGTTCGGGATAGAATACACGAAAACTCTTTAATATACATACGAATTCTGATCGAATGGTCTGCACATAAAGAGAAATATTATGTTATCTTAGGTGATATTAATTCCACAATGACCCCATATTGAGAACCAAAAGCTCAAAAAACAGAAGATCCATATTATATTTTTAAAAAAAAGTATATTATCACGACACGCTCGTCTGATGTGGCTCTTTAATCTTCCGAGTTCAAACAGAGTTCTCATCCTCTGAGATATCTCAATTTTTGCGTGACTTTAGGTAATATCTTAACCGTTTAAATAGCTTTGCACGAATCTCAAAGTACAAATAATACTGGCCCCTGCGCTATCACCGAATAGGCACCGAACACGTCGGTTACGCAAAAAATGAGATATCTCAGAGGATACGCACTCGTTCAAACAGAGCTCGGCTTGATACTCGGAATTCGCATTCTCTGAGATATCTCAAAATTTGCGTGACTTTTTGGGATATCTCAATCCTTCAAATACGTTCTGCACGAATCTCAAAGCTCAAATAATACTGCTCTCTACGTTCCCCCGGATACGTCGGTCACGCAACCTGCAGTTCCAATCTCATCCGTTCATATCTTTTTAAACGCGAATCTCAATCAAAAACTTTTTCATTCACAAATCTCAACTAATATCAACGGATGCGATTAGAAATACAGGTTCTGTTATTCCTCAAGAATAACAACAGATTTATTTCCCTTGACCCTGGAGGCTGTACAGCTGTTCATTATAGATGATATTTGCACTTCCGTTAGCATACGGAAAACCAACGTTTCCCACGTGGCCATGCCATATTTTAATTTTTGGGAATAAAATAGTAATTGGGAGAATTTTTTTTATAACCCATAATTAAAAAAATAATTTTATGAAATCAACATAATTATTATTATTTTTACAAAAATCATAAGAACCAAAATGCTATTTCGGTCCGTAATTTTTTTTTTGACTGAAGTGGCATTTCGGTTCGATGTAGTTTTACAGTTTTTCAGAAAAACATGTGTACCTTTCTGTTCTGATGGTTTTTAAAAAAAAATAATCACGTTGGTTTCATAAAATTATTTTTTGTTAATTATAGTTTATAAAAAAATTAATTGGGATACAAATCTGCTGTGATTCTCTGGAATCACAGAATCCTCTTATTCTAAATCCATTCATTCATTTATTTAGAGATTCGTGTATGAAAAATAAGTGTTTTTGAAATTCGTGCATTCTAAAAAATGAAAGGGTGAATTTAAAATCATAGAACCATGCATTTTTTTTTAGACTCACAGTAGATTTATTCCCTAGTAATTGTTCAAAGAAAACAAAGTTATTTTGGCTGAAGGAAGCTGCTTCTTCTAAAGATAACATCTTTTGTTGCATTGCTAACTTGATCAATTATTTTTCAATAAATTTTATATTATTTTCATTTTTACAACCAAATATAATTTCGATAAAAACATATGGGCATGTTTTTCCTTGGATTTTTTTCATGCAATGTAAATACCATTAGACGTTCCATCAAATATTGTTATATATAGGTTGTTGTAAATTTTATATCATTTAATTAATGAATGGTAAAATATCTAAAAAATTTAAGCATTAATTTTCACATATATGATATGTATAATTTATAGGTTAAATTTTACTCTCGTATTTTACAAATATATGATACTTTTTTCCGGTCAAAATTGTCAAGCTAATTTGTTGTCATTATACCTATTTATTCATCCAATTTAATATAGAAAAAACATTTTTCCCTAGACTATAATAAATATTTCAAACAATGTAACTATTTGTACCAATCGGTCTACATTAAAATTTCTTGGTTTATTTTCGTAATTTATAAGCAAAATAAATAAATAATTAAAATTAGTTAGAGATTTATACAGAAAGACAATAAATATATGTATATAAAAAATTAACTTGTTAAAAATCGAATTTATAAACTATTTTTGTCGCCGAAATCTTACTGTGATTAATTAGATTGATTTTGACCGGTTCAATTATTGTGTTTGAACAAATCAAATCAGAAAAAACATCTAAATTCACTCTAAATTCAACCGATCCATTCCCCAATTCTAATCGATTCCGATTAGAGTGGAAAAACGTGCCGTGACGTGACGTGACTAACACGTTGTGATTTTGGTTTCATACCGTACCGTGATCAAGTGAACAGTCACACGTGCCGTGCTGTGCCATGACCAAAACGTCGAGGGGTGGTTATAGCACGTGAATCATGCCGTAACTAGCGTGTTGTGTCCAAATATAACTGATCACATTTCTCACTTTCAACTATTTTTTTTCATAATTTAAGTTAGTTTATTCAAGATTCACTATTTGATTAAGACCTAATGGTCCTAATTATACGCGACTCGCGTGATCCTATGTGGATTTTTCACGTGACGTGCCGTACCGTGTCAAATTTTTAAAAGATAATCACGGCACGCGAATAGTTACAGCACGGAACACGCGAGTCACAGCACGTAATAGTCACACGTACTGTTCCGTGATAGAACCGGCTCTGATGTGCCATTTTTCCAACTCTAATTCCGGTTCAAAATACTCAGCTAATCATTGGTGGTCCCGGACCTTGTGGTCCTGCTTGAGCACGTTTTGTAAACGTGCGTAGGTTCTGTATGTGGAGAATTCCCAATCTCCTTTTATCAGAAAGACCGTGCTACAAACGGCCACGTCGCACTTCTATTACATCACGGTTTTTCTTCCCATAAATGAAAAAAGATTTTAACAGAGTAGTTTTGCCATCATGCAGCATACGGACAATAGAATCAAAACAGCGATATATATGGTTCGCGCGCTGCATAAAGTCAAAACAGATCTGTTAAAAACTTTACCCCCCCATAAACTGAATGCGTATCCTCTGCATTAACTCAAAAGAGAATCTTTTGAGTTAATACATCTGGACCATCCAAATTACTTTAAAATCCGTGCAGACTGGATTTACACTAATATTAAAGAACCTATGTTAAAATCAGACGGTCGAGATGCATTAACACAAAAGATTCTCAACTTAATGCAGAGGATACGTGTTCGCATAAATTAGATTCTCTTCATATTTTTTAAAAAATTTAAATTGGGAACTTAATCTACCAATAGGAAACAAACAGATCCCAATTGAACCTCTCCAGGTCTTTAAAGCCACAGCCTGGTTGAGGAAGCATTGAAAAGGCCTCTCTCTCTCTCTCTTTCTAAGAAAACCACTTGAAATTGCCCACCGATTTCTTTCGCCGATCAGCTTCTCGCCTTCTCTCGATCCTTCCGGATTTACATTAATCGGTAATTGTGAAATCTGATCTCGTCTTCTTTTTGTAATTTTCGAGACGAATTTTGATTTCTGTTTGGTGTTTTCTTGGTTTGGGGGCGGAACTCTCCGAAAAGGTCTCTTACTTTCGCCTTTTTTCCTTTATTAGTTTTGTTGTTTTTAATCATACTATCATTAGAAAGTTTTTTTTTTTTTTATCAACTATCATTAGAAATTTTTTCTTTCCTTTTTCTTTTGATTAATTTTTCTTTCCTTTTTTGTTTGTTGGACTTAATTTATCAATCTTGTTCTTAGGATATCTGCTAAAATGTCATTTATTTTTGGGAGATTTTGTGGTATGAATTTTGTAAATTAAATCCAATTCCAACCTCTTAGTCTCAGATTTGACAAATCCAAAATTAGCCTTCAAATTTTCTCCAAAATTTCTCTATAAAAAGGACATGTTATTGTTATCAGAGATAGAACAGAAACCCTCGCCTTTTCTTTCAATCTACGAAGAATCTGTTCTGTCCCTTCAATTCCTGTACCGCACCTAATTCGATTACTTTTTATCAATAATTTACTTTTCTATGGATTGAGATGTTTCATTCATAACATTAATTTTTAGTTTTCTTTTCATTCTTCTTGTAGGAATTAAAAGAGCATCGGAAATGGCACAAGAGAGCTGGAAAAAGGAAACTACTGATGAAACCGAATTTCAAAAACCTGAAGCTCCGGTTCTATGCATAAACAATTGTGGCTTTTTCGGTAGCCCCGGTACGAACAATCTCTGCTCGAAGTGCTACCGAGATGTTGTGATGAAAACCCAAATTCAATCCCTAATGGAAAACAGCCCCAATTTTATCTCCTCCTCTTCTTCTACCTCAGCAGCAACAGCCCCTTCTGAACCAATTTCACAAACTTTGAAAACTCAGAGCATTTCTGAAAGAATTCTGGTAGAATCCAGTGATAAAAAGGTTGTAGAAATTGAGGTTGAACCAAAGAAGCCGGTTTCTAATCGGTGCCTCCTTTGCAAGAAAAAGGTAGGCTTGACAGGATTTAAATGCCGGTGCGGTGGTATGTATTGTCCGTCCCATCGGTACTACGAGTCCCACAAATGCACTTTCGATTACAAAACAGCAGGCAGAGATGCAATTGCGAAGGAAAATCCGGTTGTAATGGCTGAAAAAATCGAGAAGATTTAAAAAAAAAAAAAAATTGATGGCCTTGGTTGGTTGGATGGATGCTTGTTCTTCATCCTCTCTAAATCTCTCTCTCTTACTCTTGTTTAGTGGTGGTGGTTGTTTTTAGTGGTTAAAGATTAGTTGGGTGGTGATAGGGGATTAGGTGCGCGGTGTGTGTTTCTTTGAAGTTTGGAGAATGCAATAATGTAAATATGCAAATTTCATTGGAATGCCACCTTTTCTTATCAGTTATCAGTTTTTTTTTTTTTTTTGTCAGCTTAAAATAGTAGTTTATAGTCGCATCATATGAAAAATAAGAGTGCATTTTTTTTTAATTATATAAGATTGTGGTGTCATATCACTAAATATTGTCAAAATCGAAATAATATGAAGTTGCATACATTGTGCTGTATTATACTTTCTCATCAGAGATTTGTGTTGTGTTGGATAAATGATTTTAATTGTTATCAGCATTTCTGTTCTATGCAGTCTTTGCATTCTTTTTTATAAGTAAAGAGTTGTGATGCTTATCACAAGTTGGGCCCAGCTTGAACTCGTTACGAGCTGGCTCGTCTAAATCTCGAGCGAGTTAATTTTAGAGGTTCGAGTTGAATTTTAGTTTGAAATTGTCACGAGCTGGACTGAGTTAGCTCGTGAGCTGGCAAGTTGGCTCACTGGGTCTGGCTGGACCTTGTTTTAAGAAGAAGAAAAAAATTATACAATTTTGTTGGACCGAGTTGGACAGTACAAAAGGCACACAAATTTATATAAATTCATAAATTGATACATAACCGAGTTAGCTCGTAAGCTAGCGAGCAAACTAGGTTCTAATTTGAACTCGTTAATTCTGAACAAAGTTGGTAACAAGTTGGCTCATTAACAACTCAGTCCAATAGCAAATCATCCAAAGGCACACAAATTTATATAAATTCATAAATTGATACATAACCGAGTTAGCTCGTAAGTTAGCGAGCAAACTAGGTTCTAATTTGAACTCGTTAATTCTGAACAAAGTTGGTAACAAGTTGGCTCATTAACAACTCAGTCCAATAGCAAATCGTCCAAAGGCACACAAATTTATATAAATTCATAAATTGATACATAATCGAGTTAGCTCGTAAGCTAGCGAGCAAACTAGGTCCTAATTTGAACTTGTTAATTCTGAACAAAGCTGGTAACGAGTTGGCTCATTATCAACTTAGTCCAATAGCAAATCAGATGCAAATCACAGTAGAGCTACGAGCTACGAGCTTTTCTTTGTAAGGATGATGCTAAATCATTTGTGCCAAAGGAGCCAACCGAATTATTACCTTTCGTACCTAATTTGCGTTCGTACAGATACGAAGCTACATATAGACTTTTTGGTTGTCTTTTTAAAAACAAGCGAAAAAAAAAGGTAATAGGTAATGTTGAACAGCTGCACAGAGACAGAGGTATTGTGCCCTTTTCTTTTGTTATCTTTTAGCTGTGGAAATCATCAAAAGATTTAAACAAGCAGCATTTGTCAAAATAAGATTGGGGGGATTCTGATTTCTGAGTCAAACTTTTTAGGTGTGTTTTGTTGTGCGAAACCAGAAAGAAGTCTGTCCAATTAGGAGGTGTAGTTGTATATGACTTGCTGTTATAAATTATAATAGTATACATGTTGTTATAGTTGAAAGGTTTATACGGATGTATACAATATTCTACTTGACAGGCGCTTAGGTTTAAACAAATCTTCTTCTTCTTCTTCAATATCTTCTTCAAGGATCCGCATTTGCTGCGATTCTTCGCTCATGAACAGTGACCTGCGATTCCTGCTTTTCCAAATCCAACTGTTGAATTGTTTCGAGATTCGTGCAAGGAAAAATCAGCTTCTTTAAGATACGTGCACAAAATTATTGGATGGTCAGATTTGGAAAAGCAGGGATTTTAGAGTTCCTGTTCACTCTTTTGGAATCGCAGCAGATGTGAATCCCTTCTTCAAAGTCTTTATTCTCAAACAAGTTGAGATAAGCTAGAAATAAAACCCAATCGAAATCAGCAACACAAGGATTTTCTAGGAGGTCACCTAGGATTCGTATCCTCTGCTGCACTTTTGGACGGCCCAGATTTAATTTTCAGCCGGTGAGTGCTCGGATGATGGAGGGGGCAGTATTAATTTTGCTTTAAAATTCGTGCGAAAATCTTATTTCGTCTGTCCGATAAAAAATTAACGGACGGATTAAAAGTGCAGCACTTTAAAAATGCAGCAGAGGATGCGGTTCCAGGTCACCTATCCTAGTACTACTCCTACCTAATTCGTGAGGGTTTCATTTCTATAAAGAAGCTAGTTTTTTACCGCTGGCTCGCCAAGTCTATCACAAACTCTCCTCTTTTTTTCTAGCTTGAGACAGATTGTGTAGAAACTACACAAACTGCATAGGCGGAGTTGCTTAGGTTTAAACAATACAGGGAAATAAATGTGTTGTTATTCATTTGGGAATTTTGGTATTAACATGAACCTGTTATTTTGATCTCAACTGTTCAAACTTTTCTATAAAGATCAATGGTTGGGATCGGAATAACAGGTTCCTCTGGAATTGTAATAAAAACAGAAGAAAAAAGACATTTTAAAAAAGTACTTCAATTTCCGTCCTCTATTTAGAAACTCTTTTATTTAATTATTAAAATATTGCAAATTATTTGCCTAGCTACCACTTCAAAAAAGAAGATGAATATGATTTCCATACTTAATGGTAACAAATTAAAGTCATATATTTGCAAAATGTTTGACATTGTATTGGTGGGTAAAAATTATGATGTCTTAAAATGCACATTTGAGTATTACATCTTTAGTTATTATGTCAATGAGCACTTGCTTATTTATTTATTTTATAAAAAAATCATAACCAATTATAGTTAAAAAAAAAATTGAGAGGTGAGAAATTAGATACTATATACATAATATTCTAAAAATTATTGCATTGCCAATCATCATCATTTGTAATGCAGGAATGCTGTTGCTGAACTCCTACCTCCCACCAACCGCCTTTTAAAACTTCTGATTTTCTCCTCAGAAGAATGTTTTTTTTTTTTTTTAATTTGAGTAGAATGAGTTTTTTTGTTGGTATAAAATGTTATAGAACTCTTCTTCTTTGAAGAACCTTTATTCCCAAACAATTTAGAATAGACTAGAAACGAAACCAATTGAAATCAGCAACACATGGACTTTCCAGAAGATCACCCATCCTAGTAACTACTCATGTTCAAATTATGAGGGTTTTATTTCTATCACGAACCCTCGTGATAGGCTTGGCGAGCCGGTAAAAAAAAATATATAAAACTCTAAATTTAATAAAATTTAATAAGATATATATGAACATTTTGCTAAGTAATTACCGTAATACTTTTTTATTTTGTAACATATTCTTTTAAATGTCTAATTTATTTCTTTTGGCCTAATAAGAACACAACTTGCCAACTGAATGGTAGTAATATATAATCATCATTAAGCACCGCATCAATGTATTATGGCCTCCATAAATCACCATTTATTTAGGCCACAATGAAAAATTACACTCGAAATCTCTTTCTTCTTTTATATCCCACAACTAAAAGAGAGCAGTTTGGGTCCGATGTCCATCGGACTCAAACTGAGTTCGATGAGTTCTATAACCGTCCGATCCGCTTTAAGATCTGTGCGTGACACTTTAATATCCGTGTGCGTGACGCTTTAATATCTGTTTTAAAATCTGTGCGCACGCACAGATTTTAAAGTAGATCGGATAGTTATGGAATTCATCATACACTAATTTAAATTCAATGAATATCGGAGCCAAATTGCTCTCCAACCAAAATACAAATATATACTATATTATTATTATTATACCGGATATGAGGAGCCTCGAACTAAGTACTTGTATATGGGCGTGCCTCTAAAAAACAGGAGGTTGCAAATGGGTATCGGATCTACTTTTAGATTTAATGGGCTGCAGAACTGTTCAATCTACTTTAAAATTTGTGTGCACAAAATTTAATACATACGCACAGATCGTAAAGCGGATCAGACGGACCTAGAGCTCATCGAACCTGAAGAGGTCCAATATCCATCGGAAAACAAGAAGCACAATTTGTTGGTATTTTTGAATGTTTTTCAAGCCTTAAACATAAGGAGGATACACCTTATAACATAGTTGAGTTGTCTAGATAAACACATTTTAATTTCACAAATATTTATAGAATTTGTTATGGATATTTTATTTAAATTATCTATTCTTAATTACACTCCTGTGTTTTATAAACTCATGTTTTAACTCTAACATCTTTTGTCAGCTCCTACCTAATATTAAAGCTTTTTAGATGTGTATTTAATTAGTTTGGACTTGGATCTTTTGAGATTCTCTTTCTTAATATGAGACATCACTGTCATGCATACACATGAGTGTTATTTATTATTTATATTTTTGTGGTTGATGTAGGAACTTTATTGTCTTTGTGGAACTTTATTTTTGTGGCAAGCAGGGCTGGATTTAGTATGGTTGAATGGAGGTCAATTAATTTTTATTTATTTTCAAAATTTTATTGTTTATATATTATTTTCTATATAGTTTAGAGAAAATGTTATGGATATTGTAATATTGATATTCATTCACAGTATAAATTTTTTTATAATTGACTCTCATTGCACTATTTGATCCTCATAACTTGAAAGTCTGACTTCGCCCTTGCCGGCAAAGTTCTTCTGTTCACATACTCAACATATCATAAACCTTTATCATGTAAAATTAATTTGCCTTGTAATATTGTACACAAAATAGCTATAATTCAAACCATTATAGAGAATGCGAGACTATGAGTTATATATTAATTGAAGTCTGTGTTGTAATTTTTTTTGTTTATATTCGTAAAAACTTAATTACTTCTAAATCATTTTGTATTTCCAAATACAGGCTTCCAAGAACAGGTTTTGTTTTAGAATAATTATATGAATTCCCACACTTTTGTTTCTCTTTTATTCTCGTAGCTACAATTATGAAATGTTGTACTATATTCCTTACTAATTATATGATCATCCTTTCTTAGTTCCTGCACTTGGTCCCACATCAACCTTCACAGGTATAATACTTAGAAAATAACACATTAATAATTGCAAAGTAAGATATTAATACTTGCATGCGTAACTTGATATAATCACTCTTTTTTCAGTCACTTAATAGTCTCGCGTCAACCTTTCTCTAACAAAAATAGTTAACCACATAGGTATAAATACTTCAGTGCATGTAATACGCACTGAAATACTTGATATTAATACTTTCATATGTTAGCTAATGTCATAGGTAAAAAATACTTGCAAGTATAGGTATAAATATTTGCACGACGAGATATAAATATTTGTGTGACGACGAGTTCAAAAGTACGTCATCATAGATCTCATTTGAAAGAGAAAATTGCATAGAAGATGTTCGTGGTTTTATATTCGCAAAATTTCTCATAGATCGCCATAAATGTGGGCAAGATTGAATGAAGAAAAAAACTACTTCTAAAAACGTGTATGGTCCCTCATGTAGTTGGAGAGAATTATTTATGTAAAAATTGTTCACCTTATATATAAATACTTTAGAAAAAAAATCAGTGTTGGAGATTTTGTGGTCCCCAAAGTTATGGTACGGAGATAGTGCGGAAATAGGAGTGGGGGACAGTTACCATGATTTTTTTTTTTATATTTTCTGTAGAAAACAGTTAGTTTCATTAGAAAAATGGTATCCTTACTTCTCAAACAGCGACATAACAACTTCCAAACTAAATTAGCAAGTAGATTTGGTACAACTAGTTTGCAACTTATTTATATCAAAAACTTCATGTCATTCATCAAGATATAAACATAATAAAAATCCTATTTTATTTTGCCCCATCTCAGCTACAGAAGAATTTACTCACATTAATGAAATAAATATAATTCCGTGATCTTGTCTATAATGCAAAGGCACCTTCTGCCTAATCAGAGATTAACAAATAAATATAATATAAGGTTGCTTCTGCAATTGACAATTAATTGTTATTGTCATAATTACCTACGGGCATGATGGCCCAAAAAAAAAAGTTTTTTTTTTAATGAAATCAAAAAGGAAGAAAAGTTGTTGTTAATGATTCATAACTACTTTACGTTTTTGGTTCCTTTAAAGTACCTTTTTATTTTATTTTTTATAATTCATATATTAGAAGTTAGTGCTGGAAGAAGCTTCCTGTGTGGCTTCATGTACCAAGTTTATGAATGCAGATTGAAATTTACAACATATTTTTGACACTGTCACAAGATGGTACTATGCATATCATGAGTTGATGCGTAATACGGGTCAATATTTTCATTTTTAAAATCTTAATGGTCGATCCGAACCATTTAACATGATCCCCATATGAATATCTACTTGCATACTGAATTTTATATTTTTGATAATTTTTTTATTATTTTTTAAGATAGGTAGAAAATAGGTAGAAAATCACTTGATCTGAAAATTCTGGACCATCCAAAAACAGTGATTTTCTACCCATCTTAAAAAATAGTAAAAAAATTCTAAAAAATATAAAATTTGATCTGCAAGTATATATTCATATGAAAATTATTTTGAATGGTTCGGATCAACTGTTAGAATTTTGAAAAAAAAATTATTAATCTGTATTATAGACTAAATTGTGATATACATAATACCATAGACTCCCTCAAAGCTTTTTATCTTATATAGTAATATCATTACTGAATGGCATCTATACTCTGTGGATTCTGCTGTGCGAACTGCGAAGGCATAGTTGTTTCCTTTGTTTATTCTTGTATGTGATTTGATGGGCCCGCCCAAAATGGGCCTTACTCAGAAATCTCCCCATCTATTTGAGCGGGTGAGGATGTTAAGCATGCTTTTTTTTTTTCCGCTCCTATTGATTTCTGATGTTAAATCGATTTGTTAGCAATCTGTACATTGTTTAAAGTGCTTGCTGATCTATCCATCAGTTAATTATTCTCCTTAGTGCGACCAAGAAACACAGCTATAACTACCTTCAAAACTACTCTTATGTTCAGTTTAAGAATAATTAAGTTCAAAATTATTGTGCCAAGTGCAGAAGCGAAACTAGAAAATTTTGATAGGAGTGGCTGAAAATCAAAATGCACAATTATGGTGAGTGGAATTTGAACTCAAGACCTATCAATCAACTTTAACCACTAAATTACAACTAAACATTTATCATTTATTAAGAGTTGCTAGACTATATAAAAAATTCAGTTTAATTCCTATAAAGTTGTACCTTCAAAACAACATAAGCTTAACAGCACATATCTAGGTGCATATAAGAGTTCACATTTTTTTTAAAAATAAAATTATTGAGATTCAAGAATTGTTTTCCATTTTTAACGGATATGATCAATTAACAAAAATTTTGTTCCTGTACAACTTGTTACACGCTGAAAACCCCATTAAAACAGGAAGCCCTTGATACAGCGAGCAGCTGTTGACAAAAACAGGGCAGAAACTCAAAAACAATTGTAAATGAAATGACGAAAAGGTTGACAGTTTTTTTTTAGTACGTTCATAATTTCCAATGATAAAAAAAATATTAACAGTTAGGTTTTGTATTTAGTTTTGAATTTTGAAATATTAATGCAGAAAAGCACTGCCCAAAAGAAATGCGACATTTGCATTCATGAAATTAAAGAAAAGATCAAGAAATGAGTACACTAACATCCAATATCAACAAATGAAAAATAATATGAATAAAAATATTAAGCGGCTTGAAGATAGATTGACAATTAAACCCAAAACATGAGGATTATAGGGACATCATGGATAAAGATCGAATGAACTAAAAAATAAGGGAAAAATATTTTAATAACCTAAAATTTCCGATAGCTCTAAAAATAAAAACCCAAAATCCTGTTCTATTGTTTATGTACATATCCCGTTGTAAATTCACTGAGAGAGAAACCAAATCTGCAAAAAAAAACAAGGGTGCACACAAATAGTAAGGGTTGAGAATGGTAGTATGAAAAGATACAAGCACATATATCCCCTTACCATTTTCTCATCACAAACAGGTTCTCCCAAGATTTATATTTATTTTTCAATGGGGTTTATCTGTGCAACTTTTTGTGTCAATGGTACATTTAGATTTCCAAAAATGTTATCCGTTTCTTACAGAACTTCCCATTTTGTCTCTAAAAGCACTAGTCACGAAATTTTGTGTTTGTGAATGTTTGACAGGGAGAGAGAAAGACCCACCAAAAATCAAAGCATGGAGACACTTCGACTTCCGGAAAGCCTTGCATGATTATGAATGCAGAAACTCGATTTAATTACTTGACTCAGTCCTTGGAAGTAACCATCTCAGAAGGCGCTGTTTCATCAGCTTTCTTTTGCCTCTACTTGTTCGACTCCTTTAATGGGGCTGGGGCTTTCCAAATGTCAGTGGTGGTTTTGCTTTTACTATAGGGTCTTTTTGATGGAGCTATATTTTCGTTCATTGGGATGCTTGTTTCGGTAGGAGTTTGTTGTTGTTTGGCTGTTGCATTTTCAGTTTCTGACTCTGGGAGTAAGGCACGACGGCTCATGCGTAGTTGACCCTTCTCGTTTATCTTTAAAAAAAAAATTTCTAGCGATAATAAATGCTTTGGGAGAAAAGATGAAAAGTATATATCAAACTTGCCACTAGGTAAGCTACCAAACAAGTCAAAGCTAGGTGCTTTGTTAAATTTATTTTCTCAGCCAGAACAAAGATTTCAAAGCCAAACTAAGTGGGCCCTCAGTTGAGCAATTGCACACCAAACAACATACTTACAATATTGGTCTAGAATGTATTGCAATACAAGTAAAGAAATGTGAAAAAAAGAACAATAATAGACTAACCTCTATTAACTTGACATCGATACGGTCTCCGACTTTGACAAGCTACAAGTAAGAGATGAAAAAAAAAACACAAAATTAACTCTGATTTGTTGTAGTTCTATATGTATAAGTATGAATTAGTAGTTCCGATTTTTCCTTACATCTTCAGCTTTGCCCAGCCAATTTGAGCTCAGCTCACTGATATGACATAAAGCCTGTCCAGGAAGAAAAAAGAATAAACATATACAAGTGTAGTTGAGCCAACAAAGTAGCTTCGAATTATTGCCTAAAGATATCACCAGCCATTTTATTGGAAAATTTATTCTAAAGAACTGTACCTCACGCCCAGGTGCAAATTCCACAAAAACTCCATAAGGTACAATCGACTTGATTTCACAGTTCCTATGCCATATTCCAAAAGAGAAAATGTAAATATTTAGCACATAATGAGGAATCATTTCTCAGATTCTATTAGTCAATGATTAACTAAGATTAAGCACATAAAACAACAGTCTGGTACAATGCCTATCATGATTTATCAAACATTCTGAGAAAGATAAAAAACTGAAGATATCACCAGCACTAGGCACCATAGTAAGGTCACTTGTTAGTTCTTTCAATTTTTATGCTCAACACGACATTCCAAAAAAATATACAAATTTAGCAGAGAACGGGGAATTGTTTCTCAGAATCTGTTGGTCAAGGATTTTAAGATTCAACATATAAACAACAATATGGTACAATGTCTATCAGGCCTGAAGTGTTGGCATCATAATTTATCAAAAATTATGAGAAATATAAAACCTGAAGATATCACCAATGTTAGGCACCATTGTAAGGTTATTTATTATTTCTTTCGATTTTTCTATGCCCAAAAGATCCTTTGCAGTTATTTTAATCTGAAAAAATTACACCAATAAAACATTAGTATGTTGCAAAAGAACTTGAAAGGACTGTCCCAGATCAGTTCAGTACCATATTTATAAAGTATTCTTCCAACTGGAACCCGGTACATAAGCCAAAGCAGGTACTCAGCTTAAAAAAATGAACAAATATTTGCTACTCACAGTGCCGTCATCTTGAGCTTGAATCGACTCTACACCTGCCTCCTCTATTATGCTCTTTATTTTCTTTCCTCCAGTACCAATAATCTTATTAATTCTTTCCGGTTTGATCTACAATTAATGCAAAAAAACCTCTAAGAAAACGATATAGATATGTTAGGTAATAACACAACTGTATCGGTACAGTTGAGGTTCTGAACCTGACCAACATATTACCAGAGGAGTTCAGTAAGTATCCAATGAGCAACAATTTTAGTTCAGCTTTCACTAAAAGTGTTCAGATACAAGGCCCAAATATGAGTTATGGTCATAAATACCAATCAAACAAACCAGACTTAAAAAATATAACAAAACGACCTTCATGACGTAGATTAGCGGAGCATGTCTAGAGATCGTCATAGATGGTGGAGGCGAGCACTTGGCCATTTCATCTGGAAACAGAGAGAAAAATTAACCTCCATAACTAGTAAGCTTCAGAGAAGCGGACAAATACGACTTCTAGTGGTTAATTATTATTCAGAAATTTCACTTATTTATTCAAGAGCTTAGGATGTAGCCACCAAAGTTTCAGTTTTTTTCTTTTCCTAATTAAATAATAGCTAGCAGATGTCAGTGGTACCTAAACAATATACAAGCATCATACGGATTCTGATGTTAATAGCAGAGAAGTTTATGATGTTTCATAATTCTGGTAATTGAGTGTTTGATTGTAAAATTAGAAGTTGCAACAGTTCACTGCAAATATTAAGTAAAAAGAACTAAAACAAATTTAAACCCAACCAAAAAAATAAATCTAGTATCTTGCAATGCAATAATGCAAACTCACTTAAAATAAGCTTCCGACCATCTCTAGCTTGAGAGAGTGCCTTCTCCATTACAGGTAAAGTTATTCCTGCCACCTGCCGGGCAGAAAAATATATAAGTTTACACCATTTCATCATCAATGTCCATCCAACATGGAAAAAACATTCTGCAGAATGTAAAGTATAAAGATGTGTTGCACTAGATGACCTTAATATCCATTTGGAAAGCAGTTATGCCCTTCTCATTACCAGCTACCTGCAAAAGATAATATAAACAAAATATAGTACTAAAATACCAGAATCTTCACCAACTTTGAAAATAAGTATTAGAATCTAGTATTAAGCTGAGCATAAATAAAAAAGAAACCAAAAGGTGGACATGTAAAAGGTCAATAAAAGACCAATAAAGGGAGAAAAAATTGGTTTAGAATCAGTACCCAATTCTTCTAGTGTGGTTTGTACTGTAGTGGCAACATAGTATAGAAATGCTTGATTCAACCCCATGAGCATGTGTTGATAATAAAAGGTTTCTTCATTTATCCACATGAATTTTTATTCAACTTTAGAGTCCGGCTACTATGACATCAGTGGTATTTCAGTCTAAGTGTCACCGACTCCAAAACCTATCAAATAGGCTTCAAACGACGAATCCAAACCAATCTACTTCGTGAGTGATGTGTTTACATCCACAATTTATAAATTTTCGAATTCATTTATTATGAAGTCAAGCGGTAAAAAGAAAAGAAGGTTTTTAAGTTACTTTGAATGCATTCATTTTTCATCATTTTTTTATCGCTTGACTTGATACTAAATGCTGTCGAAAATTTATAAATTTTGCATGTAAATGCATAACTCGTGATGTAGATCGATTTGAACAGTTTGGATTCGTTTGAAGCCCATTTGATAGGTGCCGGACTCTTCAAATTTATATTTGAAAAAAACAACCAGCATTTATCACATCGCAAAAAAACCAACTTGCCACCATATATTCATACTAAACCAAACTAGTCTGTTCATAATAAGCTCAGATTGGCATGCAAGGCATCATGCAAATCATCTCAGCTTTCCTACAACTCAATTTGGGTACTAAAATAAAAGAAGAGGGGCTTGATAGAGTAAATAGTAAAAGCATCAAAATTTAACATCATCTAGCTTTTCCATCAAAATAACCCTACTTGGCTGTCACCTGTAAACATCATCATACAATTTTTATGCTGTATAAAGTACAGCAATGTGCTACTTGAAAAAAAAAACATATCTGCCCACACAATTTTAAAACAAAGCAAAGCAAAAGGATAGGAGGAGCCACCTTAAGATCCATATCACCAGAGGCATCTTCAGAGCCACTAATATCAGAGAGAATAAGGGGTTGGCCATCACCACCAACTTCTTCAGTATTTAAGACTAAACCCATTGCTATACCAGCTATCCAGGTCTTCAATGGTACTCCCGCATCTAACAGGGCTAAGCAGCCTCCACAGACAGATGCCATACTGCTTAAAAGAAAAGCATTGACCTAAGGGCGCTAATTCTCGAAAGCTATTTAACAAGACACTTCTAATACTTAAATGACTTCCTAATCTATCAGATAAAGCTTTTTGCAAACTGGTTAATTAATATTTTATGAAAGCCAGAGTCCTAAGTTGAATCTCAGCCCTTATCTATTATAAACTAATTCAATCCAATTTTAACTATTTGGTGTTACATCTAAAGCATAACATTGGTAAAGCACAAAATTTCAAATTAGAACGAAAATTCAAACCAGTACGTGAAGTTTTTGTTGGATTATTCATTTTCATTTGATTGGATTGCTATGCTATGTTATTGAGGTTTTCTAGAATCAAAGTTAACTTTGTTATAATTTATATTTAGTAGTGGAACTAGTAGTCTTAAAAGGAAAGCAAACATTCACTTTTTACCCTTGCTTGATTGGAGGGTAAATATTAATTACTGAATTCTCTCATAAACTGTGGCGTAATGGAGCATTGCTCATTCAGAAAATCTCAGATGTATACTAATTACAGAGCTCAAAACTATAACCTGCCTTTGACTTTTACACCAAATGGAGAAAAAAGCGCTTTAGAGAGAAAAAGGATCACCTTGATGAGCCATTACTTTCTGTGATGGTGCTCTCGACACGAATAGTGTAAGGAAAATCATCATCAGGGGGTAAAGCACGTTCTAGAGATCTCTCGGCAAGGGTACCGTGGCCTACCTCCCTTCTACTCGGAGCCCCCATTCGACCCACTTCTCCAACACTTGATGGAGGAAAAGTGTACTGCCATTTATCAGTTTTGTTAGCTGTCCAGGTCTAAAAGCTTAAGCAAACCGAGTAAGGCAGGCTTAGTAATCTATATTGTTTGGAAACAGTGCCAGCCAGGATAATATAAATTAGTAGGTAAGGTTGTTTCATTTGGGGAATAGGCACTTCCCGTTCTTGTACAAAGTAAGCAAGCAGTAGCCTTTAAACTTGCAAATGGCAGAGAAAGACAGTTTATCCTCTCAATAACAAGGTACAATGATGTATTAATGAAACAAATGGGAGCAGCAGCAGCAGCACCACCACCAGCAGAAACAACAACTATATTAGTAATAATTTACCTGAAGATAAAATCTCTTTACTTCCTCAGAGGCCTCAAGGTTGTCTATCCTCTGAGCCATTTGTTTATCCCCAAGAGTGGCCGTTGCTAATGACTGCAGTTCCATATAAAAATAAAAAAGAGAGAAAGCCTGTTGTTAGTGCATGAGATTATGGACCAATTGTCCCAAATTTCAATACATGCTTACAGTTTAATTAGTTGATTAGTTCCTCTACTGGGATCTTATGGAGTGGATTATGAAAAGAAAAAGTTAACAATACCAGATCTAAATAATAATTACACATTCAATAATTCTGGGAAAAAAAAATGAAAGCAGTTACTTGTGTCTCTCCTCTTGTAAAAAGTGCACTTCCATGAGCCCTTGGTAAAAGCCCACATTGTGAGTTAATCGGTCGAAGCTCTACTGGGCTTCTTCCATCACTCCGCTTGCCACCCTAGAGTCGCGACAAGACGAAATAGGAACACCGTTAGTAAATAGATGAATAATACTTGTACATCTAGGCAAATATATAAGTCTTGGATTACATCTAATGAAATCACAATTGAATAAAAACAATGTTACTATCACTCAGATAAAATCTAAACATTTCACAATCTAAAATAATTCAAAGATGTAATAACAGCACTATTGAGATCCATAAAATAAAAACATATAATTCACAACAATTTGAGATATCATACCTGCACAATTCTTCTGCGCAAGAATTTTGAAGATACTTCTTTAAAGACTAATTTCACATCAACTTCAGAATATAACTGTGTTATAGATAAATAAACATATCTAATAACAGAAGAACTGTTAAAGTGGATAGGATTTGATTAAAAATGGAGTGTCAGCCTTACCAAAGGGATAGAACTGCGTGGAACTGGTTTTATGTGAACATCACCTGTTGAGAACATTGGAAATAATGTGTGGTTAAACCAGTATAGGAATTGCTAGGATATGAAGTAGAGGTTACTATCTCAGGAGGGGTAAGAATAAAGCTGGTCAGGTATGTCCAACCTGTGGGTTCCAATTCTTTTATTCCTTTGTGTTGAGTTGCTACATTGCATGTCCTATGTAATTTGAGACACATAACTTGCCTCAATCTTGTAGCGCAAATTCATTGGGTTGTGATAAATATTGCACAGAAGTAACAGTGATAGTTCAAACTTATGGCAAGGCACATGTTTCTATAAAAAAATTCTTCTGAAAAGCTATAGAGATAGGGAACTTAAAATTAATATTTCTCTTTGGCAATTGGTAAAATGTTAATAAAAACCAAAGTGTTTGTAAGAACAAATATCTGGATTAAATGATGAAAATTGATCATCAGCTATAGATTTATTGGAACTTTCCCATCTGCAATTAGCTTGCTGGTTACTTTTGTATTACAAGCAACCATTTTATGTTGAATAAAAGTACAATTTATGATAACATAATCTGAAAGTTACTGTCCATTTTCTTTAAATTATTAAAGATAGATGTCTTCAATGACCTAGAGGATATGCCTAGTTTGCAAAGCACAAGACGCCTTCGCCCATAACAAAAAAAAAAACTAGCTCACTTGTCCTATACAAGCCAAAGTGTTGCTGGTACTTTTTTTTATTACAAGCAACCAGTTTATGTTGGATAAAAGTATAATTTATGATAACATAGTTTAAGACAGTATAAATGTCTTTAAATGACCTAAAGGATATGCTTAGTTTGCAAAGCAGAAGATGCTTTGTTTCCATTACAAAAGAAGCTCACATTTATAAGCCAAATTTAAAAGAAAAAATTAACAGAGAAAGAGTTCAATTTGATGGAAAACTACAGAGGAGTGTTTATCTCTAAGATAAGTTTAATTTGACTCGAAGATAAGTTTGGGAGGGCTAATTGCCAAAAAAACAAAAGTTCAGGGGTTGAAAATCACAAATAAAAAACCTTCAAAAAAATCACAAATAAAAATTCAGGGGGGGGGAGAGGGGAGGGCGGCAATACCCCAAAAATAAATCAGGTTTACGTTGCAAGGAAAAACCATTCTATAGTTTTGGATTACCTTCATCAACTTCACCATCACTAACTTCTTCCTCGTCTTCATCTTCAACCACCATTAAATCAGCTAGTCCTTCATTAGCATTTGATGGTCCGTCTTTTGATACGTATCCTTGCTCAGATAATATATTTAATACCTTCTCTTCCAATGCTAAGAGCGCCTTCCTTCTCAGTACCTTCTCTTTTATTTCCAGTGCCTTTACCAACTCCTCTCCAGCAATATCCTAACATGTAATTAGAAGTAATGTATGAGAATGATGATAGTTTTAAACAACTAATAAGCATGAATTATGCAAGAGAAACTATAAGAGAGTAAACAAAAAATAATGCCGTACTTCAACATGCCTATATAGTTCAGCAGGAGGCAATCTGATGGCTTCTGTCATTTTGGGCTTTCCGCATATCTTCACTAATTTTTCCACTTCTTTGCATATGTCCCTTATTGCAAGCTAAAATTGAATAAATGTAAATTGTTAACAAATATAGCTAGTTGCGGTTAAAGCAATATTTTCATTGTGAATTATAACTCTACCAGAAATAATGGCACTTGTATAAAAGTACAAATTATGAAGAAAAAGAAGAGAAAATAAGAAAATTGTTATACACCTGTCCTAATTTCACAGCTTCAAGCAACCTCTCCTCCGAGAGAAAGTCACAATAGCCCTGTGAAAAGTATGGTATACTAAAATAATTCAATTTTGTTGAACAATTAATTATTTTCACAGAAGATGTGCTTCGCTACTGCTAAGTTAATTAAGTTCAAACTGAGTACTGTGTCGAGTTGAATACCAATGTCCTAGTAGACAGAATTGGCTGATTGGTGCATTATCAATTTTAATTTGACGAACAACAAACTTATCAAACGCATTAAAAAGACCCAAATCTATAAGTGGGTACTGTCCAAGGATTTTCACTGCATCAGATTTTGGTAACATACAGAACTAGGCAGATGCAAACCATTTGGTACTGATGATATAGTGCCTCTACCAGTTTGACAACATGGTAGTTTCTCCTGTCTTTTTGTTATTTCCTCTTGGTCTTTAGGAGTTCAGTTCTGCAGGTAATCAAAATTGGATCACTGGCACTATACCTACGGTTTATTTGCACAATAGAGATTTGGATCAGGTTGAAGCTTAGATTAAATTTTTGTTGGATATTCAGGGCGACCAGCAGTAATGACAAACCTCAATCATTAAAACGGCACTATCGGTTCCAGCAATAATTAAATCTAATTCAGACTCCTCCATCTCCTTATTAGTGGGGTTGACCACGAACTGATCATTTATAAGCCCAATTCTTACTCCCGCAACTGTTTCTGCATTTGGAACTTCAGAAAGAGCCCTTCAATAAAAAAAAAGAACAAATCCAAATCCTCAAGTAAAAGCTTTGTCTTTCAAGAAAACACTCAACCAGGTTATGAACTTTCACAGTTAGTTAAGATTATGTTTATTTCCATGCAGGCAAACAGAAGCGAATGTATGGCTTGATTATATCTTCTAGAACTTCTTAGTGGGTCGTGACTGAACCCCATTAGAGCCATCCACACATTAAAAAAAATTAAAAAATCTTGCAGTCATCTCATTGGTATAAATCTGGTCATGTACTTAACATGTAACCATATAAGACCTGAATGGTGCATGGTAAATCTGAAGGTGAAGGTACAATTTTTGTTTTTTTAGATAATGTACAATTTTTTGCTTAATTTAAGTATTTTAAAATATGAATTTTATTTACATACACTGCTATTCCAGCAGCTGTCACAGCCAAGCAATCGGGAGAATGTTGACCATCATAGCTGAAGACCTGTAACAAATTATTAGTTAACCCAAAGTTGGGCCCACAATCAAGTATTCAAGTGCATAAGCCAAATCTTATGTCAAAGAATAAAGTACAACTAATCACAGAATTTCACTTGCCCAAGATAAAATTTGCGTCTCATGGTAGAATCCCTTTGGCATTGTAGGTCGCAAAGGCCTGTCCATTAATCGACAAACCAAAACCTGGATCAAAACAAGAAAAGCTTGTCAGTCACTGTCATAATTTAAAAAAACTTGTGCAAATGAGTAGAAATACACCAACAAAAAATGTTCAACTGTACTGTAGTACACGATACCTCATGATCTTTTGCTTTTCCCTCGCGTTTAAAATAACCTCCACTGAAAATAGGATCCTAGATGTCAAGTTGTGAGAACAAATAAGAAAAATAAACAAAAAAGTTGAGCAAAAAGTATTATACCTAGTACGCCCTACAGCAGAAAAGCGCTCTTGATAATGAACATACAGGGGGAAAAAATCAGAAGGGTCGCTCGGCACATCAGCCAAGCAAACCGAACAGTAAATAATCTGTCAAAGGCAAAGATACAACCTTCCAAATTAGATCCATGAGTGAACAAACATCACATGCTTCAAACAATTAAGAGAGCTTTCATAAATACAACGCAGCATTAGATAAATATGGAGGTAGGCACTCTGTCCAAAACACGAGATCCTGGGGTTTTATTTGCAAATATGATGAATGTCAGGCGCCATTTGTAAATAACAGTAATTATAGTCTGGGAAAAACAAACTACCAATAGAATACAATTAAATTAATATTTAATCTAAGATGGAAGTTATGGTTATATATTCGAGCCATAAAAATTCCAAAGGTTCACTAGTACGATGTAGGATGGAACTGGGCATGTTATGAAAAAGCACATAACCTGAAAACGCAACATGTACATTGTAAAACAAATGAGATTTAGCACTTACAGTTTCCCCATCAGTGACCGTCACTGAAGCACTCGCTTGCCTCCCAATATGACCTGTCTCCACCAAAATCTACACAAAAGTTTAATTACAAGCATGATTTTCTTAAAATTAGTACAAACTCTTAAGAAGGGAAAGAGGAGACAGAATGAATAACTGAAGAATATTGTTTTAGGCGTTCGGGTCGTAACAATCCATTTAGTTATGCATATTGTTCTAAACAGACTAACTGTGGGTCTTCAAACAAATGACAAGTAATGACAACTTCTTCACTAGAAAATCCAAATTTCAACATAAATTATTTCATAAGAGCTATCCGTGCCAATTGCAATTAGGAAGAAAAGGTGTTATTATATTCCACGCAAGTATTAATACCATGATGCAAATATAAATTATGGTGGTAATTGGTACAGTGTAACTGCAATGGTCACTTGGTCAGGTACATTGACCAGAATACAATAGCCTATTTCACAAGGCCTTTGCTTGTCTCTTTCCATGACAGAAATGCGATTGAATTCAAAGTTTATAAAAAAAACATATTTCCATGAAAATTCTTAGCAAATTACATTATGCATCCATAACTCAGGCCAGTATGCGTGAAATTCAGATTCTAAGCAACGGAATGAACAGAACTTACATCTCTGTCGCCAAAAGGAATTTTGATAGAGTGCTTTTTCAGACCAGCGCCGTACTCTGTGCACTCCACCGAACTGGTCGCCTCTACTGAAACCCTATGTCTAGAACGCTTGGTCTCCCATGGCAGTCTGTTAAGCTTAAACGAGCGAGAAGGCGGCCTGACCTGCCGAGGAAGAAAGAAGCGACATGAAGCAGAGGAGGTGGAGAGGCAGGTGCTAGCTTGGGTTGGGAGGTGAAGTAGAGGATACGAAGCTGACGGTCTCCCCCAGAGGCTAGGCTGTGAGAGCATTATCTCTTTCAAGCAGTGAGTGAGTACAGTGTTAGGGAATGCGCGAAATATGTTCGACGAAATGTCCCCGAGAGGCAGGACAGTGGGAAGTAAGAGTGAAGAGTTTAGGAGGCGAATGTAGGCGCTATTGCGCTTATCCAGTCCGCCAAAAGGTTAAAAGGACCAGGTTTTGGAAATATTGCAAAGAGATCCACCGCTTTACAGTATTTAAAACAAGGTGATTGAGCTTTTTTTAGTGATGCAAGAGGTACAGATTTTTTTTAGTCAAAAATAAATAAATAAATATCCAAATAGGAGTAGGTTTTATGAAATTTAGAAATATAGAAAGAACGGGATAGTTTATTTTGTTCATTGAAAAGAATAAATTATTATGTCCAGCTAATTTCTCTCTAACCATGCAAACTCACTAAAATTATTAAAAAAAAAAATAACCTTGGGCGGGATAGTCCATCATTGTTCAATTTTTTTCATCACTACTCTATGTACTTCCAAAAAAAATATACAAGTTGTCAAAAGAAAATTCAAAAAAAAAATGAACATTACAGGACGGGATTATCCAATCCAAGATTCTGTTTATTTATTCCGTTTAGTGGACAGAATAACTCATTCCGTTCTTCTTATATTTTGAAATTTCACATAATATACTCCTATTTCGAATATTTTTCTATTTATTTTTCTCTTAATAAAAAAGTCGGCAAAGGGCAGCCTACTTATCTTTGGTATTATCAATTATGCCTTGTGGTTAGAGGTGTTCAAACGGTTCGGTTTAAATGGATTGGTTCGGTTGAATTTTTGAATTATTTCGGTTTAAATGAATCGGTTCGGTTTAGACTTTTCAAAACCAACTAAACCTAATCGACTGAATTATATTTGTTCAAGTTGGTTTATATTTTGTTTGGTTCAATTATTGCTTTCTTTCTTTCGTTTTATTTTAAATATTTTAGAACATCTACATATTTTGTAAGGAATTGAACAACTTGTGTATAGACATGTGTAATTTTCGTTAGTAGTGACACCAATAGGTACTTCGGCTTGAACTGAACAAATCAAAATTTATTTCAGTTTGTTCAATTCGATTCTATTTTTTAAACCAAAAAAAATTGATTTAGTTATTTTAGTTTAGTTCCAACCGAACAGAATTTGAACACCCCTACTTGTGGTGGGAATATGGGATTGACTATTAGAAATAGTAACAACATTCTTATATAAACTAATTGATGAGAACAACATTTCATACAACCTATTGTAATTGACAAGTTGGATCATGTATTAAGTCAAATTATCTTTTCATTTTGAAATTTCATCTTATAGAATTCTTTTCTTTCACTTCAGACACACACATATGTTTTTTATTTTTTTGGAAAGCTTAGCTAAATTTATTTTGTTGCAAGCATGTTAAGTTGTAGGTTTGTTTAAAAAAAAGAGGCACAAGTCTTGATGTAAAATATATGTGAAATAATTATTTAGTTGTGAATAACAAATTGACTCAGTGTTTTAAATAGATTACTGTAGTTATTATTATCCTATAAAATATTCAGATCTTTAATGCTGTGATGTGTTGGAAAATAAATCTGTTGTAATTCCAAAACCGCTAAACAGTGACTCTGAAATCTCTGTAATTAGAATACAGCTGTCGAATTTTTTTCGAGAACACATCTCGAAACAGCTGGTTTTTCCTTCTACGCATCTCAAAACAATACGACGGCTGGATTCAAATTGCAGAGATTTCAGAATTACTGGTCTCGAATTTCAACAGATTCAGATCATGTGTTGATAAAAAATTACCCAAACACATAATTTTTTTTTGGTCAATTGTTTTTATTTTTGAAGCTCGTTTTATGTCTCTGAAATCTAGAAAACCAACAAAATTCATTTTAATCAAAATGGGTCAACAAGGAAATGAGTTTGGTTTAAAAGTTAGCTCTAAACTAATATATACTAATGAAAATCTAATACTTTCTCGTCCGAATTGAACATTCATCTGTTTCACTTTTAATTTAATTCATTGATCTCACGTACATATCCAAATTAAAATAATTTCTACTCCTCTTGATCGATAATTGGTTGGAATTATCTATTTCAAATTATATAATTGTCAGTGAAATCAATTGCTAATCTCTCTTTATACTGTGTCCTCAATAGCTAACGAGCTACTAATTTTGCAGGAGGAAAAATTGGTTCAAATTTATTTTTCTTTATATGGTTTTGGTTAGTTCTGCAATTTACACAATATCAGCAATTAATTGTTGATATACTACATGATAACTTGTGCAATAGTTACCGCTATTTGTAGCGTTTTTCTTGATAACTAGGGGCGTCAATGAAAACCGTTTACCCATTTACTCTACTTGTATCGTATTCGATAAGACGGGTATGAATAAGTTTTTTTCCGTTGACTTATTGGGTATGGGTATGAATAAAAAAAATTCGTTAGCTAAACGGGTATGGGTGCGGGTAAAGACAATTGTGTACCGATTGGGTAACATGTAATTATATAAAATAAATTACATATAGATATATAAATATTATATTCAATTTATTCAATTTATTCAATTTAATGTTTCTCATATCACTGTACCAACGTTAATCCATGAGAAAATATAAGTATTTTGTTGTAAGATGAATATTATATTAAACATATTACTTTTTTTATTTGAATATTTTATTATTCAATTAACGAATTGAATTTTAAATTTGTTAGAAGAGATAATTGTATTTTTTGTTTTTTTCTTTGTAAAAAATTATTAGTTAGAATTGATTGCATATTTGTATTTTGATTTTTATACTAGTAATTGTGATTGCATATGTATGACATGATGAATTTTGATAGTATATTTGTAAAAATAATAAAATCATTATATTAATATTATTCGTTATTCGCCCACTACTGTTTCGTTACTCGCTAATCTTAACGGGTAAGGGTAGAGTATGAGTAAGGTCAACTCTTAGTGGGTATGGGTATGAAAATGCTTCCACCCTACCCGTATCTGTACGACGAATTCAATTGTTGAAATTCATCTACATTACAAGTGATGCGTCTATATGCAAAAAAATTAAATTTTCAAATTAATTTAGTACAAAGACAAGTAGTTAAAATTAGAAGGTTTATAGGTTAGTTTTAATCCATTTATTTTTTTAATGTTTTTTGGCTGCTTGACTCTATACATTTTTTTTTTTTTTTTGCATGTAGATGCATCACTTGTAAGATAGAAGAATTTCAACAGTTTGAATCCGTCATTTAAAACCAGTCCGATAAATTTTGAGTTAAGTACACAAAGAAGCTTATGAACTTAGGAACACCCTGGTTTTACTCTAAAACGTTGCTTCCCAGATTTTTATTTTTATTTTTGCAATATAATTGAATATTAAATGGAGGTTTTACTCATAAAAAATCAACCATGGGAATAAACTATTAGAAAATTAAAAGAGGTTCAACGAAGCACCAGTGGTCTAGTGGTAGAATAGTACCCTGCCACGGTACAGACCCGGGTTCGATTCCCGGCTGGTGCAACTTTTTTGTCAACCGTTTTCTTTTTAATTTTAGGTCCCCACTGCCACGGCCCGGCCCGGCCCAGGAATTAACTGTAATACAAAACTTACTGATAAGTAAATCCAACGTGGGTTGAATTAGTTTGATGGTTTGATATTTATAATCCATTAATTATATGGATAGAAGAACCCGTGTTTTTTTTACATAACTATAAAAATAATAATAATAATCGGAAATCAAATTTTATTTTTTACGAATAATCAAACCGCCCCACTGTGGGGCGGTTTGGTACTGCTACAGTTTTTCTTTTTTAATTATTTTTCTGATTTTTTTTAGCAAAACCGCCCCTGGAGACGGTTTGGTACTGCTACAGTTTTTTTTTTAGGATCTTAATATTTTCATCTAAAAATGTTTAATTTTATAGCAAGCAAAAATATTCAATCTTACGCTATATTCTCAATTTTTTTTTAAGATCTTAATATATTCATTTAAAAATAGAAAATGAAAAGTGTTCAATTTTATAACAAACAAAAATGTTTAATCTTACACTATCTTCTCAATTTTTTTTAAGATCTTAATATTTTCATCTAAAAATGAGAAATAAAAAGTGTTCGATTTTATAGAAAACAAAAATGTTCGATTTTACACTATATTCTCAATTTTTTTATTAATATCTTTATCTAAAAATGGGAAACGAAAAATGTTCAATTTTATAGCAAACAAAAATATTCAACCTTACACTTGTCCTTAATTGAACATTTTTGTTTCATATAAAATTTAATATTTTTCATTTTTAGATGAAAATATTAAGATCTTAAAAAAAAAATTGAAGACAAGTGTAAGATTGAACATTTTTGTTTGCTTATAATATTCAACACTTTTCATTTTCCATTTTTAAATGAAGATATTAAAAATTTTTTGAGGACATAGTGTAAGATTGAACATTTTTGTTTGCTATAAAATTGAACATTTTTTATTTCCCATTTTTAGATGAAAATATTAAGATCTTAAAAAAAAATTGAGAACATAGTGTAAAATTGAATATTTTTAGATGTAGTATTAAGATCCTAAAAAGAAAATACTATAGCGGTACCAAACCGCCCCACAGTAGGGTAGTTTGCTAAAATAAATCTGAATAATAATAAACAAATAAATATAGTAGTACCAAACCGCCCCACAGTGGGGCGGTTTAGTTATTTGTAAAAAAATTTATGATTTATGGTTATTATTAATTTTTTTGGTTATGTAAAAAAAACACGGCAGAAGAACTATTCTCATATATTTGTATGAAGATGATACATGATACAATAAAGTTTTATATTTTATTATATTTTCGTAATACAATTTAGTTGTATTCATTATTTTTTTCTTTATTCTGAAAAATATTTTATCAAAAGCACAAATTAAAATGTCAATGACATTTTTTCATTCATTTATCCGATCTATACTATATTCGAAAAGACAGATAAAAATAAATATTTTTTTATTATCATAACGGACAAGAATATGAAAAAACCTCCACTAGACCCGTATGTACCAATTGACAAAATCCCTGTTTATATCCAGAAAATAATAATTAATGCTCAGCAGATCTGAGAGGATATCCGGCAAGTTGCCCACATGGGAACAGTATGCCCAATATCCAAAACTATTGAGGACATTTTCGTCACATCACATTTCCAACGGCTTTATATTCGTATCTGTGCCTCGACCTCGAGTTGATGAATTGTCCAGAGCCGCGTACCCTCAGAGTCGGTGATTTGATTTCAAACGATATGATTCGATACTAATATTATTGCCCTTTAATTTCGTATATTTTAACGGGCTGCCATTATAAGAGTTGTAAATTACCATAATACCCTGTACCTTCCAGGCTTCCAGCGGTGAGCGGTCCACTTCAATTACGTCATCGCCAATTAATTATTTTGGGCTTTCTTCAATTAATTATTTAATTACTTCACTCAATAAATAACACATTCAAATCAACTCAAGTACCATTCAATGTTCACATTTATTTGCTATGGTTGTTTTCTCCTCTTAGTAAATATAGAAACTGATGAGCATTAAATGTATTAATGGAATAGTAACTAGGGGCCAATTTAGGATTTAAATCCGATTAGCTATTTAAACTCAGTTCAATATTTTTTTTTTGCTCCAACAAAAATCCTAAACTAGAGGCCAATTTAGGATTTTTGTTGGAGCAAAAAAAAATATTGAATTGGGTTTAAATAGCTAATCGGATTTAAATCCATTAACTAATCAAGTACTTGATAAGAAATAATGTTTTAATTTATACTTTCTAATACTTTGACTTGTAATTTCTAATGTTTTAACTTATAATTCTAATTATCAATCATAATTTATGAAATTTATTTTAATTTTAATCTGAAATCTAATCCGAATTATAATTCAAACATCTGGAGGAGGGCAAAAAAAAATTCAGAGAGGACAAAGTTGATCGAAAAGTCCTGATATTCATTAAATCTAATCCGGATTTTTATTTTCCGATTCTTCCTCTTTTCTGAAATCAAACACAAACATTCTCTTTCGAGCATATTATATGAGTAGAATTAGAGTGTTTTTAAGTTCACCAAGCCTCTATGTAAACTCAACTCTAAAACTTATCGGATTGGTTTCAAACCATAAATCCAAACTGTTGAAATCCGTCTACCTTATGAGTAATGCATTTACAGGCGAATATTTTAAAATTTGAAATTAATTTTGTATATAGTTAAGTGGTCAAAAGACGTCCAAAAAATAAATGCATCAAAATTAATTTAGAAATCTTCTAATTTTGACCACTTGACTTTATACTAAATTAATTTATAAACCTTCTAATTTTGACCACTCGTAAGATAGAGGGATTTTAACGATTTAAATTCGTCGTTTAAAACCAATTCAATAGATTTTAAAATTAAGTTCACAAAAAGACTTGGTTAACTTAGGAACATCCTAGTGCTACTCCATATTATATTATTTTATTTAAAAAAAGTACCTAAATTTTTTGTAAAACAATTGTACAGTGGTATTTGTTTCAGAGGCTTAATGGCTTGATTAGGGCTTTTTAATTGTGGTATTATTTGACTTAAACTTTATTGTGGATATTTCTTTTTGCGGTGAGGTTTTGAATGCTCAGTTTGGTTGTCAAATTCAATGGAAACAATTGTTACTGTGTCCGTGGTACAATAAAAAAAAAAATCTCACGTGTCGCTGACACGTGAGTCCTGAATAAAATTTTTAAATTTATCCGGATCTACTTGTCAGCGATACTGGGACAAAAAAATCCTACCTCCTAGAGAGCAAGTGATACGATTTCAAAAAAATAGTTTATATAACAGTGAAACTTTACTAGTAATTAGTTTTTTTATTTGGTCAATACTCAAGTGGCTTTTAATTTCAGTGCTAATCTCTATCAGAATTTAGATCTAGCGAAGCAAACACATACACGTTTATGTTTTGTCAGTGATAATTAATATGTGTCTAAATTCTAAATCATGACTTGGTCAATCATCATTGATTTTATCAATAACAGTTTTAGAATAATTGATTCACGACAAAAGTCGGGATTTATTCACGGAACCGGATTATCGGGAATTTTTTATCAATAAAAATTATAAAATTCAAAGGTATGAAAATAGAAAAAAAGAGTACATTAATTGCAACAAATATAGTAAGATCGGAGACAGAAACGACGATCCATTTATTTATGGATTAGAGTCAATAACTAAGATTTTTATTTTTATTTTTATTTTTATTAAAGACCATTGATGGGAAGTACCTTTTTTATGTTTTTTTTTTTTTTTTTTTTTTTTATAAAAACATGGATCTTACTCATCTTAGTTATTGACTCTAATCCATAAATAGATGGATCGTCGTCCGTGTCTCCGATCTTACTATATTTTTTATAATCAAGATACTCTTTTTGTTTCCATATATCTTAATTTTATAATTTTTATTCATAAAAAATTTCCGGATTATCTGTCTCTGGGCAGAAATTTCTTATTCTTAAAGTTACTGATATGTGGATCTGAAATACATTTTGACATTCAAATATTGAATACAATTTTGTCATAGATCTATTCTGAACCCACATATTAGTAATTTCATGGACATAAATTTTCTGTCCACACACAGAAACAGAAGATGACGGTGCCTTAATTTGGTTGCTTCAAGACGAGCATGCTGAATGAACAGGTGGGAAAGATATCTGGTTCCCTCCCCCAATAATTTTTACGCGCATATATAAAGTTTTGTCGGCATAATAAACATACGGAAATTTGTACTTATCATACATGTTAAGATGAGTGTTCTCTATTTCCGGGATTTTTATTAATCGAAATTAAATAAAATAAATATCGAAAAGGAAGAATGATCTCATTATTAATCGAAATTAAATAAAATAAATATCGAAAAGGAAGAATGATCTCAGATTTTTTCCAAAAATAAGTAGGCCGGAGTAAAATTCAACGTCCTTAGAGACTGACAAAAAAAGCACGTCCCTCTTAATCATAATCCAACCGCGCCTTAATCAAAACAAAAAAATAATAATAATGAATGGTCTTGATTTGAACGTCCTTCGCGGACGGTTTGGAAATAACCGATCTACCACGTCCATCTCCCCCGGATTTCTATAAACCGCAAGTCAAAAGTATCTCAAAGAATTTCACGTGCAAGTCAAAAAAATTTCAGTCAAGAAAAACAGGACCTGCACAAATCTCAACGACTCAAAAGTATCTCAACCATTCAAAATTTTTTATTCACGTGTTTCGATAAAAAAAACTTTTTTATGCACAAATCTCAAAGAATTTGAATAGTTGGGATCGGCCAAATATTTCCACTCTTTGAATTAAATATGTGAATTCACTGTGGTGGAGCCCACTCCACGTGCAGCTATTTGTACATACCACTCCACCTGCACAAATCTCAACGATTCAAAAGTATCTCAACCACTCAAAATTTTCTATTCACGTGTTTTGATAAAAAAACTTTTTATGCACAAATCTCAAAGATTTTTAATGGTTGGGATATGCCAAATATTTCCCCTCTTTAAATTAAATATGTGAATTCACTGTGGTGGAGCCCACTCCACGTGCAATGGAAGCTCCCAATTGTTTTTTTATTGAAAGAAAAAAGATTGAAGCTCCTTTATTTTGGTTGCATTAAAAAACCTTCTATTTGTTTATTATCATATCAAAGTAGCACAGTTGGACCCATGGTGGGATGGTGTGACTCTAAACCCAATAAAATTCTTTGAGATACTTTTGACCCGATTTTTTTATTAATCGAAATTAATTTTAAAAAATATCGGAAAAGGGGAATGGATTGGTTTTTTTTTCAAAAACCATAAAACCGGGAAATTTTAACCCGTCCCTAGGGACGGGAAAAAATTATCCGTCCGTGGTTATTGTTAATCCGTCCAGGTTAACCGGCTAACTAATTAAACGAATCAAAAAAATATATATATATATCACGGACGTGTTATTTCTCCCCGTCCATCAGGGACGTAAAATAATTTCCCGTCCCAGGGGAGTACCCCTTCCCCACGCGGACACCGCCCCCATCATTCCTTGGTCCCTTTCCTTCGTCCCTGTCCATCTAGAACCCCGTCCCTGTCCGTCTAGAACCCCGAAATTAGCGACAAAATCAGCGAACGAACCCCACAGGGCGCAGGCGAACTCTCGGACGGGTGAGAATTTCACGTCCCTGTCCGCCATCTCCGCTCCCGCTGGCCCATCTGCTCCAATCTGTCTCTTCCATCATTTTAGGTAATTTTTTTTTTAAATCTGAAAATAAATTAGTATAAAATTCAGTAAATTAACAATAAATTTAGATTTAGTTTGATATCAAATAATTAATTTGCTATTTGTCTTTTAGAATAATTGATAAATTAGATTTTAGGGTTTAGAAAAATAGATTATTTTTAGGCTCATTTGATATGGTATAATCAATTTCGTTTAGTTAATTTTGTTTCATCGAGTAATCATAGCATTATATTCATTTATGTTAAATCAACATTTTTAGTCATTCATTTAGTACTTTTGGTAATGTAAGTAATTTAATAATTTAGAATCTATTATGAAATTGAATCGATTAGGTTTCATTTTATAATATACATATACACTGCACTACAAGTTGTTATCAAATAATTAATTGTATTTAATATTATTAATTTACTAATTGTCTTTTAGAAGAATTGATAAATTAGAGTTTAGGGTTTAGAAAAATTGATTATTTTTAGGCTCATTTGATATGGGGTATAATCAATTTCGTTTAGTTAATTTTGTTTGATCAAGTAATCATAACATTATATTGATTTATGTTAAATCAACATTTTTAGTCCATTCATTTCGTACGTTAGGTAATATAAGTAATTTAGTTAAGTAATTTAATAATTTAGAATAAATTATGAAATTGAATCGATTAGGTTTCATTTTATTAGTTTGCAAGAATTGATAAATTAGATAATTTATAGCTCTTAATTTATTTATTCATGTGATTTTTAGAGTTAATAGGTAGTTGTTTTATTTAGTAATTTATTTAATCATGTGATTGTTGAGTAAATTTAGATTGTTATTAATTCTAGAGTTATATATAATTATTTCAAAATATTATGCATGCAGAATGTCAAGCAGTCGTGGTCCGTGTGACCCTACAGATGCTACAACTGTGAGTGAGAATTTTTTGGATCCCTCGTTGTCAGCAAATAATTATAGCGATTTATTATGGATGCCGCACAACCAACATAAGGTTTCACGGATAAATGATGATGTAAGTTACTGAATAGATCATATAATATTTTTTTTTTATAGAATGATATAATTGTTTAAATTACAGTCTTTTATTTAAATCAATTTGTATAACATTGACAGGATTACAGAGATATAGGAGTGGATGTTCGACATACCCGGACTGGGATTGCTTACCACCATCTGTGCAAACCATTCTTGCTAAGACTCGGCTTGTATCAAGTGTCTCAAATGAAAAACATAATTATCGATCAGTCACTTCTCGCTGGTCTCGTGGAGCGATGGAGACCAGAGACTCACAGTTTTCATCTTCCAGTGGGAGAGATGACGGTTACTCTTCAGGATGTTTCTTGTCTCTGGGCGCTGCCGATCACGGGGTCACCAGTGACGGGCCGTTCCGACGGTAATTGGTATACCTTAGCGGATGAACTTCTTGGAGCTGGGACCGCAAGTGCGGTGTTTAAAAAAAAGAAGAGGTCGGGGCCTAATGACCTTCAGGAAGTTCGCATGATTTCTGGATATGCCATAAGTTTGAAGTTATTGCATGATCGGTTTGCTGTAATGCCAAACATGCCTACACCTGAGCAGGTACGCCAGTACACTAGGGCGTATGTACTCGACTTGTTCGGGTCTATGTTTTTTGCTGATTCATCGGGAGATTCGGTTCCAGCAATGTATTTACAATTTCTACAAAATATTGATGCACCGAATCAATACAACTGGGGTGGGGCTGTTCTGGCGTATCTCTATAGGAGCCTTTGTGTTGCGGTACAGCGTAAAACAAAGAGTATGTCGGGGCCAACTGTGCTTCTACAACATTGGTGTTGGTCCCGCTTACCGACCGGCCGTCCTCGTTCCTTGCATAGTTGGACTCCAGATTGGTGCAAACCGGATGAACATAGTTGCCCTGCATTCGGAGAAAAATGGTGTTGTCTCCATGATTACCATGTAGGTCACAATCGGAGTGGTGTGAGTTATTTCCGCAACGAACTGGAGAAGTTAGAGGATTACATGGTAATTTGGGAGCCTTATAGAGACATGTTACTTGAGAACCCGAATGCACTCTCGGTGCGAGTTAATCAAGAAAGCGGCATATGGCTAGCCCGTGTGCCACTTGTACACTTCTGGATGATTGAGCATCATTATCCAGATCGTGTGATGAGGCAGTTCGGATATTCACAGGTTATCCCACCACCGCTCCCGCTCGCAGAGGATGAGATACGCCGATTACATAAAATTATTCATAGTGCCGTGTCGGGACGAGAAAGTTGGTCTGTTATGCACCAAACTTACGTTGATCAGGCATCCAATCCAGCAGACCACTTGGTTGTTCCGACCGGTTACTGGAGCAGCATCGAGATATTGCCATATCGACATTGGTTCCAAAATGACTGCATGTTCAATATCTTCCTGGGAAAACGGTGCATAGAGGGTCTTGATAATCCCATTCCAGAATACAGGGATGAGATTGGCGAAGTAGGGTATATCCCTAGTGCTCCGAAATCCACGCGTGATGTAAGTTTTACTAAATTAAAAATGTCTTATCTGATGATATTATTCTTTTATGTATGTAACAATATCTTTTTTTTTCATTTCGTAGGCATTACGAGGGATGAAGATAGTCGGGGCAGCTATGCAATTGGTCAAAACGAGAACTTACAAAAAAATTGGAAATTTTTTTCTCAAAGCAAGCTGTGGGCTTCTCAGAGACAACGGTATGGATGCTAAATTGGGAAGCATATTTAGGGAGGCTAATCTTCCGGAAAATATCGATGACATCTCAGATGGTGATGTTCCGGCTGATCAAGAACCCATCCCTGAGTTTTACCAAGATCAAAATCCCAACTATCATCAGAGATGGTTTGAAACAAATGAAGGGTTTAATGATTGTTTCGCATCCGGACCTAGTCATCTTAATCTGGTACGTATTAACAAATAAAAATACTTTAATTTGTTCTCGATCATGTTTATCAAGATAGTGAAATGTTGATTGTAGGGAGCAAATGATCAAGGCACGGCCACACAAGGTGACACGGGTCCTAGTCAGATTTATGAGGTAACTCCTTCAAAATTGTAAAAAAATTAAAATAATTGTTGAGTGTGGTTATTACAATGCTAAAATGTCGGAGATATTGGGAAACACAGGACCCATCCTTGCAGTTATTCTCGGAGATGTTGGGGATCTCGGTGAACCATCAGGCCTCCGCGCAGGACATCACAGGACCGAGTCAGGTTTATCAGGTAATTCCTTCACATTTGTAAGAAATTTCAAATAATTATTATTATATTGATTACAATACTAAAAACTTGGTTGTAGGCATCAAATAATTTTGTCAATTGGGATGAGACATTCGCCACTCCGACAATGCCAGCGTTTGAGAGCCAGACGATGCCAGCGTTTGAGAGCCAGACTTACAATGAGGTCCCTGCACAGGAGGTGCAATACATGAGTCACACGGGACCGAGTCAGGTCTATCAGGTTGTAATTTCAGAACTTTAATTTTTAAGATATATTACATCATCGATTATGCTTACTAAATATTACAATGATTGTTGTAGGGTTCGGATGAGCCTTATGTTACTGGTGCGCAAGAAGACGTAGGACACAGTCCGGTCGTCACGCCACGTACACAAGCGGTGGAGAATTTTTTTGTACCATCGTACAACAATGTCTATGTCAGACGTAAAAGAACGGACAAACAACCAGAAAAACAGCGCAGATACCCAGAACGCGAGCGTCGGCACCCAGACAAGTTCACTTTTACTTAGGTATTTCTTGCAAGTGTTAAATGGATCATCTCGTTATTTAGTTTATGTATTTGTTTGTTGTGCTAAGAACCATGTATTTATGATGCTTCTATTTTATTTTGCTAAGAACCATGTATTTATGTTGTGCTAAGGACTATGTAGTTTGTTTTGATAAGAACTATGTTAGTTTATGTTCCTTCGATTTTATTTTACTATCATCAATACTAATTACTTCAAGGTTCGAACAAGGAAGAAAAAATTGCAAAATCAAAGAAAAAGACCAAATTCAAACAAATTACAAAACCATTCATGCATAAAAACTTCTAAATAAATACGTGAGTATAATATCAAAATCTCCGACTATAACCAGAAGAGGGTCCTGTAAAAAAAAGATAACATCATATATTACAAACGTATGGTATTGCATTTAAAATAAGAACGATAAAAAAATTTACTTGAATTTTAAAGATCAACGAACCTGCTGCATGCATGTCAGACGTAGAATGTCTAGCTTGTTGTCTCGCTCTACTGCTAGAAGAAGCCTCTAAATAAATAACAAAACAACGCAAATAGATGTAATGTGTGCACAATTTTTAAATTATAAAATACATATATATTGTTATCAAAATAGAAGAAGAAATAACCTGTTGCACGTTTGTCCGACGTGGAGCGTCTAGCCTGGTGTCCCACCGTCCTTCCTTCCATTTCGTCCATAGTCATGACTATACGGTTGTGCCGTCTCCTACCCTTCTTGATTTTGTTCTTATCTGGAATAATTTTTGGACCGTCAATGACCGGCCATTCACATGGGTTGCCATAGAAGTGGAATTCCCCATGCCAAGTTTCGGCAAGTTCCTTAGTGGAATACAGCTGATTCACGAATAAGTTGTGGTTGTAATTCCGTTCCCTACACACGGCAAGTACATGAGCGCACGGTATACCTGTAAGCTGAGGTTTGAGACATGCACATTGGGCCAAGTTTCCATCACTTATGACGACCTTATAACTGAAGGTTTCTCTTTTATAACTAAAATTTCCATCTCGTTCTTTGTATACGACTCTCTCATTATGAACCTTTACCTCGTGTTCACCGTGCAAACCGAGCGGTATAGACTGCATTGACATGCATTTGGTGATCCTTTTTCTTAATAGAGCTTCAACTCGCGCTGACCAAGGCTCCTCAGCGGCTACGCGAGCCAGTGCTTTCTGAAGCCTTTCCGTAAACCACACGACACATTTCGAATATGTAGCATCCACGAGCGCACGGATTGGTAGTCTTCGGGGATCTTTGAAAACCTTGTTCAATGATTCAGAACCATTAGTAGTCATTATTCCCCAACGATACCCGCCGTCTAAGTGTTGATACACCTTCCATGGTTTAGGTATCTCGTTATGATTGTCATGTTGGTATTTTCCGACAGTTTTTAAGTATTTAACCGCAGCCGGACTTTTCTTGCGCAGTATTTCGAAGAACTCTTGAAATCTCCGTGGCTTCTTTTTTTTCACAAGTATCTTAAATAGTTCACAAATGTTTTTACTGTGTACATTTTTCATCAAATTCTCAGCCACGTGCTGTGAACACAATCTGTGAACGCACTGGTTGCCTTCCTCGTACCAACCACCATATCTATCCTTGAATACTTTTTTTATCCCCATGTGCCGGTCGGAAAGGACGCACATAAACCTATTACCAAATACCTTGATGCGCAACCACTTCATGAACCATCCCCATGTCTTATGACTCTCTTCCTCGACTATTGCAAAAGCCAGGGGAATTAACTGGTTCTCAGCATCGTAACCGCACGCCATCAGCAATCTTCCTTGATACCTGCCAGACAGGAAGCATGCATCGATACTAATGACTGGCCTGAGATGAGGCACTGCAGCAATGCACGGACCGTAAGTCCACACGGCTGCCTTAAACAATCTTTCTCTTGGATCATCTGTGGGTACGTGCGCAACTCCATATTTTGTCCCGGGATGTGATCTTTTAATTGCTTCCAAAAGTGGGGTGAGAAGGTTGTAAGAGGCTTCCCAACTACCGAATATTTGTGCGATTGCCAGCTCTCGGCCACGCCACAACCTATTATATTTGGGAGTAATTCCGTGAAATTTCTGACGGACTAGCCCTTTAATGCTTTTGATATTTTTGGTAACATCTTCCCTAATATCTTCTCTTATACAGTCGGCGATTACTGCTGCAGTTAATTGTGCATGATCAGTACGATTAGCAGGGGACCAGCATGTATGTGGTGCTCTAATTGTTCTAATTTCCCACTTAGATGAAAATAATCCAGACCTGGCCCACAAACGCCACTCACACCTACTGTCCTTGCATTCGACTACCAAGGATGTTCTATTGCTTTGTGTGGTTTTTATTTGAATATTTTTTCCGATGTGGTAATGATTTATTTTCATTTGTAGAGCATCCTTTGAAGAGTACTCTTTACCTACACCAAGTGGATCATCACTGTGTTGGGACGTACCGAAGAAGCTGACATCTGCCTCTCGGAATCCTGAGGTGTCATTGAAGCTTGCCACCGGGTGAAGTCGTGGTGGCTGGTGTGATTGTACCAGTGTATCATGCGGGACATCTCCTTCAAAATCAGCTTCATCGTCCCAGTCGGCGTCATTCTCACATGAGTCAGCGTCATCTTTATCATCACTTTGCGGCACATCATCAAGATTATCACAAGGATCGCGTACCTCCGGTGGATCAACCCATGGATTATACTCATTATTGCGTTCAGGATAAGAACCTCCGACCTCCGACGGATCGACCCATGGACTGGACTGATTATTGTATTCTGTCTGAACAGTCGGTGACAAATCGTTCACATCGGGATAAGTGTTTAAATTAAGGTCTTGCCTCGGTGTTTGTTGTGTTTGATGGGGTTGGAAGTAACTAGGACCCGCATAGTCTTCACTATATTGGGTCTGCCGAGGTTCTGGTTGTGTCAGATGCAGATAAAGGTCTCGTCTCAGTGTTTGTTGTGTCTGATGGGGTTGGAGGTGGCTGGAATCCGCATAGTTAGCACTATATTGGGTCTGTCGAGGTTCTGGTTGTGTCTCCGGTACCATACTATTAGTGAATGACTGCGGTTGCCTTTCTCCGATTATTGGAACCAACTCAATGTATAAATCGACATAACTATACTGGGTCTGGGCAAGCATACTTTGGTTATAAATTCCTCTCCAAGTCTGATCGCACACGATTTCTATGGTCTCGTAGTAACGTCGGTTTGTTGTACCAACATTAACCCGTGCATGTGCTATGAGACTATACTCACTCTCGGAATATCCAAGTTGTCGATAAATTTCACCTTTCACATCGTACCAAGATTGTTCACCAGTTACGCTCAATGCAAATAGAGAGCTAATACTATACCGTGCTCCACTTTTATTGTATTGTATTTCACCGCCAAAATGAATCCTTAATATTAGCATGATTGTTTTTTTTAATCAATTAGCCTACAAAATAGTGAATAAATCATGTATACTTTATTGTTGTAAAAAAATAATAATTAATTATTATATACAAAAGTTTACCTGTTTGAGAATTTCGGATTGCAGAACGACAAAGCATCGACAAACTTGGAAACGAAATCAACTGGTAGAAAAAATACACACCGGATAACTATTAATAATATATATTTAAAAATATAATAATATAATTTCAGATTTATAAGGATTTGCATTGAATAGAGAAAACTAACAGCTTTTAATAATATTTCCATTCATGAGTGAAGAGAATTAAGGCTATATCTAATAATATTATCATAGATCAGACGGTTGATCATAAAGAGTGGATCAATCTCTAGAATTTATTCTATATAAAATTGTGGCATTAGTAGTGCATAAACTGCTGGAGTAATAAAGCAATTATGAACTGAATATATAAAAATTTATTTAACAGAGGACTTACGAATAACCAAGCTTGTTCTAACTGCACAAGTACTTGGAGCAGCGTTTTGAGTTGTTTTGAGCGTTTTGGGTAGTTTTGTCGGTGCCTTCAGTGGCATTTTATACCTTTGTCGGACGGATTAATAATTTACGTCCTGACGGACGGATTAAAATTTTCCGTCCGTGAAATTTTTTTTTTTTTTCGTTTTTTAAGTGATTAACAGGGGCCGTATTAAGATTATCACGGACGGATAATTTTTTCCCGTCCCTAGGGACGGGATAAAATTTCCCGGTTTTATGGTTTTTGAAAAAAAAACCAATCCATTCCCCTTTTCCGATATTTTTTAAAATTAATTTCGATTAATAAAAAAATCGGACTTTTGACTTGCGGTATATAGAAATCCGGAGGCTATGGAAGTGGTAGATCTAACCGTGTATTTCCAAACCGTCCGTGAAGGACGTTCAAATCAAGACCCGTTTTGATTAAGGCGCGGCTGGATTGTGATTAAGAGGGACGTGTTTTTTTTGTCCGTCTCTAGGGACGTTGAATTTTACTCCGGCCTACTTATTTTTGGAAAAAATCTGAAATCATTCCTCCTTTTTGATATTTATTTTATTTCATTTCGATTAATAAAAATCCCGATTCTTTATTTTGTGTCTTTACGGTATTTTTATTTTTAAAATATTAATAACTCAAAATTTAAAATATAAATATTAAAAAAAGACCCGTTAAATGTGATCTATATGATTTTCACTAAATACTAATATTATAAATTGAAAAATAAAATGTCTAGAAATTATTCACATTAATACATTTTTACAAGCTCTTGATGACAAACACGACAGAATTGAAATATCATAACTTTTTACACATGCATAAATAAAATAATGTAGATTATACAGTTTTATTTTGACTTTTAAGTTTTTATTTTTGAGATATTAAAATAAAAATATTTGAACCCTCATTATATGTTTAATTTTATTGTAGATTAATAAAAACTCCGTGAAAACCAGCATACTAACACGTGAGTTATTTTTTTTTTTCAATAAGTGCGGGCATTAATAAATGTTGTTATATTTACTTTAAAATTTGTAGTTATTCCATGTATTTTATCTTCAAAAGTGCTTATTTTATGAATAAATTTCGTCGGAGGTTACTAAATTTTGCTCTTTGTTAAGATTGATTTGTTCCTCTTGTTGTTTTATGCAATTTTCTTATAACTGTGTTTGACTAATTTGCAAAACATAAAATGATTGAATTTAATGATTTTATTGTATGAGTGAGTTTGCAGGTTCAAGAACAATATAATTGGAAGATTAAAGTTAAAGAACTAATGGAATCAACAAGACTTCACGAAGATCAAAGAAATAAATTTTGTAATTGACAAATAGATAAGTAAAGTTGAGATTGTTGATTCCTGTATTTATTCGTTCCGTACGGAATGTATTGAAACGGTCTCGAATGAATACGGATATAGAGTGTACGGTAACAGAAGAATTATTTTGTATGACTTCCGTTATGAACGGAATGCCCCGTATAATCTAGAGAACCCCTTTGTGCATTATGTTCTGAACAATACTATCCGTACTGTACGCTAATTGAAGAACACATAATTAGGGGAAATATACTATCCGTTCTGTACGGAACAAAGCATATTGAACGGATAATGTAAAGTCCAATGGTCAAGCCTAAACTGCAATACATTTGCACTATCCGTTTAGTATGGAAGATTCACCGTTTGAATGGAACAGTTCAAATGCTCTTTCTATAAATAGAATGAATACCCCTTCTCCAGTTTCAAGAAAACCGCCTCTAATTCAAAATTGGTCTGTGTTCTTAAGAGCTTCCTTTTTTGAGAGAGCAAAAACTTAAATATTCCATTGATAATTTCAAATCCACTTAACTAATCTACTCAAAGGATTTAATTAGCGTTTTCTTTTAGTTCGATAGAGTGGAGATCTACTTTCACCTGTAAACATAAATATGCGACGATCCTCTGCATAGGACTTGCCAGCTCGAGCTTCCAAGCTCAACTTTGTAAACGAGTTAGCCATGACTTTCCATCTTCACTGGGCTCACGTGTCACGAGTTGTATCATTTCTTTTTGGGTAATAGGAAAGGGCGTCGACAAGGTTGCTCTACCTCATAAAAATCAATTTACATACAACTCATCACTTTATATATCTAGTTCAAATACACCAGTTTGAATTTAGTTGAAATTTATGTCATAGTATGTTAGTATTGTAGACGAAAATAATAACAAAGTGATTTGATTGGAACAAATATAGAGTTCAATAACTTTAGAGGAACAAATCAAATTTTAGTAATCAATTTGTAGCAAAAAATCAAAATTTAGTGGCCTCACGTGAAATTTACTCTATTTTGCTGAGGAAAAGCTGAAATGATATTTCGATTTGAATGGATATATAAACATAAATTATGATCAACCTGAAAATTCTAGATTACTGCATAAGAAGAAACAATTAATGTAAAAAAATAAATTTTATAATCAGGACAGTATTTTTTGTGTGAGAGTTTACAAGTTTAAAAATTCAGGTTAGATATTTATTCTTCAAAATCTCTATTGCGTTAATTTTTCCCATAAATTTATTAACCTTAATTAAATTGAATTAAATTAACCTTTGGTTTAAAAAAAGATAATTTTTTCAGTTTAGACACGTCCAGTGTAGTTGAGGAAATTATAAGATAAGGTGCAAAGTAGAAATTTGCAAAGGAAAATGAATGAAATAGCAAATTTGTCATTTCTAATCAAAGATAAAACTCAAGCCTTTTCAGAATAAATAATTGAATATTTTAGATGAGGAGGATCTACCTACATCATTTTTTTGGTGACACTGAATTATATTTCATATTTTCAAAGTCCAAACAGTCGATTCAAATCGCCTCAACATAATTGATATATTAAAATGTGCTTGCAGATCAAATTTTATATTTTTTGAATTTATTTTACTATTTATTAAGATGGGTAAAAAAATTCAATGTTCTGAAAACAACGATTTTGTAAAATACTTAATAAATAGTAAAAAAAATTCAAAAAATATAAAATTTGATCTGCAAGCATATTTTAATATATTCATCATGTTAAATGATTTGAATCGACTGTTTGAACTTTGAAAACTTCAAAAATATAATTCGTTACTAAAAATAGATGTAAGTGTACCCCTTCTTATTTTAAATAAAGCCGTTTTAGTGCCAGTCCAAACCAAATGATTTCAAATATATATTTTTTTTAAAAAGGAAAAAAAACCGTAGTGGCTGTACCGGCCGGCTCCGGTGACAATGTCAAATGACCTTTTATATATTTGCAATTTGCAAAGTGGCAAGTGGCAACAGACGACTCCCGGTTTTCTTTCGGTTGAAAATCGCATGACGAAAATGCCCTCAAGGTTGTATGTACATTTATTTCTGAATATTATTTGTTTCAAAAGAAAAGGAAATTTGCGTAGTTGCGCGTTTACGCGTCAAATAAATATGCTGTTATTCAAAAGAATAACAGGAACCTGTTATTGGGATCCTAACTGTTGATCTTCATTGCGATGAGCGTATGAAAAGATTCTTTCGTTAAGATTCGCGCATGAAAAATTTGAACGGTTAGGATCGAATAATAGGTTCCCGCTAGTCTCCTAGAATAACAGCAGATTTGTTTCCCTCTTCTCCGCGCTTCGGTTTTCTTATATTTCTTCTACGCCTCCATTTCTCCTTAGTCCTTATATGAGACTATGAGAGGCAAAAGGGGGGATTCATGAAAAGATAAAAAGAGTTTTATCTTTCTCACCTTTTCTACTTTTCGAAGCTAAAAAGAGTTCTTTTAGCCTCTCGATTCGCCTCTCACTCTGACCTTCAAGTGCACAAAATCTCCACCTTTCTCGATTTCTAATCCACCTCCTAACTTTTTTTTTTTTTTGCTCCCATTGGAATTTGGATCTCGTGTTTGTATATTCAGAACCTTTTCCTCAGAGCACGCTAAGTGCGGGTTTCACTAGATTTTGATTTTTTAAAGAAGAAAACTAATACATTCATCGATAGGTTCAGAATCAGATAGTTTTCTATCAGATTCTGAGAACTATCTGCTATTGATACATACTACCAAGTACCAACACTTTACCCAATATCTTAATTGGAGATGAGCAATTTCAGATTACTGTTGTGGTTTTTTCTTATTGGAATATCAAATCAAAACTTCTCCTTTGTGGAATCGCTTGGGATGAATTGGGGCACAATGGCAACACACCCGTTGCCTCCAAAAATCGTGGTGCAACTGCTCAAAGACAATGGGATTCAAAAGGTGAAGCTTTTCGATGCTGATTTCGAAACAATGAGTGCTCTTGCAGGGAGTGGGATCGAGGTAATGGTGGCTATACCTAACAACATGCTTGCCACAATGAATGATTACTCGGCTGCGCAGAAATGGGTTGATCGGAATGTCTCCAAGTACAATTTTGATGGAGGAGTCAACATCAAGTAAGCATCAACCATTTCTCACAATTTCTTCTCTTTATATCTATTTATCGATGCAGTTGGTTTTATGGCCATTGGGTATTTGGCTATTTTAAGAAACAAAGCCGGCAATAAATCATAGGGAATAAATAAGCAGTGTTGCAATCATTTCTATTGCTCTTGGGGGAAATTAATAGCATTTAGAATCCGAAACGGATCTTGTTTAACACGAATTAGCTTATGTAACAGTATCCGGTCTCGGGTGATGTGATACTAGGAGAATTGTCGTGCAATATATTATATATCACTTTACCTCATTTAACCAACATTTAAATTTCAGCTGTTGAATATATTATTCACTGTGTTAACTCAATTTTTATATGCTTGCAATGCCTTGAGGAAAAGGATAAAAATAGGGGTATACTAAACCAAATGCATTTTTTATCTTTGTTGAGCCATGTTTATCTGGCATTATTTTTTTCTATTAATATTACATCATTATTTTTTATCTTTGTTGAGCCATGTTTATCTGGCATTATTTTTTTCTACTAATATTACATCATTATTTTTTATCTTTGTTGAGCCATGTTTATCTGGCATTATTTTTTTCTAATAATATTACATCATTATTTTTTATCTTTGTTGAACCATGTTTATCTGGCATTATTTTTTTCTACTAATATTCCATCATTATTTTTTATCTTTGTTGAGCCATGTTTGGGACTAAAAAGGGGCATTGATTTTTCTACTAAATACATGCCTAAAAACTCTAAAGAGGACACAGTGATTTACCAGAAAAAAATAATGATGTAATATTAGTAGTACAAATGAAAAAAAGGTTTCAGTTATGGAAAGGTGGCACCTTACAATGGAAAATGGAATATTACACCTCCAAAAATTACATCTTATGATTTCCCTTTTTTGTTCTACTTTTTGGTAGGTATGTGGCAGTGGGAAACGAGCCATTCCTCTCATCATACAATGGCTCATTTGTGAACATAACATTTCCCGCCTTAAAGAACATCCAGAGCGCGCTGAACGATGCAGGGTTGGGAGACAAGATCAAGGCAACGGTTCCGATGAATGCTGACGTGTATGATGGCGCTCTGCCGTCAGCTGGCCACTTTCGCAATGACACCTCCAGCCAAATGACTCAGATAGCACAGTTTTTGAGCCAGAACAATGCACCTTTTACTGTCAATATATACCCGTTTCTGAGTCTGTATTTGAACGAAGGCTTCCCTATTGATTATGCATTCTTTGATGGTATGTCAGAGCTCTTTTTTTATCTTACAAATACAAATACCAGGGTTTAAGCCTTGATTGTTAATCAAGCCACCACCAAAACTTGAAAAAAATAAGAAAAAAAATGCTAAATTGAATCGCGGTGTTTACTGTCTGAAAGTCAATGCTGGTCTGATAATTTTTTCAACATTTTGCAAATTACACCTAACAGTTTCTCATGCAACAATGCAACTACAACCCACAAATATTCAGATGCAACTACCACCGACAATTAGATATGTGATGTGATAAACCATGGTTCTGTTTCATGGAAAGTTGACAATGTTGCCCCTAGTGAAAATTTTCATAAAGGAACCAAGCAAAAAGGATTGAGATCTGTAGTGCATAGATCTGGTGGCTCGTGTATATTACCTATGGTACATTACAATACTATCACCAGTCTTGAACCTGACCGCTACAGAGCCTACAGCATCTTACCTGTCAGTTCAATAAACCTTGGTTCATTTTCCCTTTCTAGTCCTATTATATTAGTTCATACCTAACTAAAATAACTTCCCTTTTTCCTCTAAATACATAGGTACCAGCAACCCGGTAGTTGATGGCCCGATCAGTTACTCTAATGTGTTTGATGCCAACTTTGACACACTGGTCTCGGCCTTAAAAACAGTTGGTGCTGGTAATTTACCGATAATTGTTGGCGAGGTTGGATGGCCCACAGATGGTGACAAGCATGCCACATCAGCATATGCACAGCGCTTCTACAAGGGTCTCCTTCCCCGCCTTTCTTCAAATGCCGGCACACCTCTTCGTCCCAACCAATATATAGAGATATACCTCTTCGGCCTAATTGATGAAGACGCCAAGAGTATCGCTCCTGGTGATTTTGAACGTCATTGGGGCATTTTAAAGTATGACGGGCAGCCCAAATTTCAGATGGATTTAACCGGTCAAAACAAGCCTGTGATGCTTATACCGGCCCAAGGAGTTGAGTATCTCTCAAAGACCTGGTGCGTCATGGACCCCAATGGGAAGGACTTGGATAAAATTGGAGATGACATCACCTGGGCATGTACTTATTCCGACTGCACCGCTTTGGGTTACGGATCCACTTGCAACGGGATGGATGCGAATGGCAATGCATCATATGCATTTAATATGTATTTTCAAGTGCAGAATCAGATTGATGAGAGTTGTGATTTTGGAGGGAAGGCTATGACCACCACACAAGATCCGTCAACAGCTGCGTGCAATTTCACCATACAGATTGTGGCTGAACCCTTCGGTTCAGCAAGTGAAAGAGCGCCGCACAGGATCATGATGGTTCTGGTGGCATTATTTTTGGTGTTGTTCTTTGTTTAGTTACATTGTATGTAAAGGCCTTTTTGTTTTATTCAATTTGTATGGAAGGTTGTATGTTTTAATTGGATTGAAATTTTGAGCAAGTAAAAATGAAATCCTCTTTTTTGGTGATGTGAATAAGGTAAATGGGTTTTGATGAGTCTTTTTCTTTTTTCTTAATTATTCTGTTCACATACCAGAACAGATTGTAATTTGCATTTTCTTAATGTTGTTAGCAGGTTAGTAATTCAATTATATTTTTCCCACTTGGTAAGATGCTACAGCCATACTCTAATGAAAGCAATTAAGAAATTGCTGTTTGGTTATCTAATCTAGTAATCTGATAGTAGAGTTCCCTTTTTTTTTGGGGGGGGGGGGGGGGGCAGGTCCCTAATAAGAAGTTCAGGTAAGGCTTTCAATTTTTATGTTTTTTTTTTTTATGCTGGGTAGGTTGGGAAGAAATTGTTTTTTTTTTATTCATCCCAATTTTTGCTTATTTTATTAGTTCATGTCAAGCATAAAATACTAAAGGTTCAAATAATAAAAGAATGCATCTGGATTGTTCATGTCAAGTCCACTCTTCTTCTTTTAAGCCATCCAGGTTATGCATGACTTGGTTTAATAAAATATATCTTCTCTTTGAAAAAAATTTAGTTGGAGTATATTAAAAGCCATTTGAAAGAATTAAATTTTTTTTTAAAAGAATCGTCAAGAGTACCTTAACAGTCTTCATTGACAAAAAATAGTTTGGATGCTGGGCTATTTGAAAGGAGCTCCAAGAAGCAAAAGCAACTTGGGTCCGATGGGTTCCATAACCATCCGATCCACTTTAAGATCCATGTGCACGGATATTAAAGCGAACACGCACGTATATTAAAGCGAATGCACAGATTTTAAAATAGATCGGACGGTTATGGAACCTATTGGACCCAAGCTGCTCCCTCAAGAAGTTACATTATTGAAGAGACTGCTGGTGAGAGTTGCTCTTTCATATATCGTTATTTATTTTGTTGTTTGGTTTGCAGGTGATCAAGTTGGATGCAGTGTTGTTAAATGCGGCCGCATGGACTGCATATGCGGCCGCATATGCGTTTGCAGTCGAAAACCGCATGAAAATTTTCATGCGGTCTCAAATATGCGGTTTTGCATATGCGGCCGCATATTGGACCGTATATTTCCGCATATTTCCGCATATTGGTCTGCATATGTGCGATTGAGCCACATATGTCCGCATATTGGTCCGCATATGTGCGAATTTATTGTTTGAATAATTTTTAATGGGAATATATTGCATGTTTTGAGTGGAAATAAATTAATATATAGTTTAAAATCCGCATATATAAGTCCGCATGAAATTCCGCATATGCGGCCGCATACCGCATATGCGGTATGCGGTGGCCATCCGCATGCATGAACAAAACCGCATTTTACAACATTGGTTGGATGTAATTTACTTTATTATATCACAGTAGTCTCTACTGAGTTTTCAAAAAGAAAAACAAACAAACAAACAGCAATTCTTAATTTAATTGAATATAGACAAATTCTGATATTGAAAATTAAGTCTAGATCCATATGTTTGTGGGTTTTTGCCTATCCCAAATTTTAACTTTACACTATCCAGCTTTTAATTTTTATCTACACTGGACTTGCTTATTCCTAGCAATGCCCCTGACTAATAATTTAGTGTCAACTTTAAAACTTGTAATTTATTGGCTTGAAAACAAAGAAAATAGTAATTAGTTGCAGAGCCTAAAGTTTAAATATAAAAAGGCAAATCCAAACTCCAAAGACATTTACACAAGACACTCTTGGATGACTGTCAGATTGTGAGCAATGTTGCATCTAATAAGAGATCAACGTGCATAAACAAGCTTGGAAAGGCTTGAGCTCTAACCAATTGTGAAAGAGAAATCATTTATCAAGAAAGATATGATTATCGATTTTTCCTTTTTCTTTGGGTATAGACCATGCTTTTCCATACGGGAGCAGCTTGGGTCCAATGCCCATCGGACTCAAACTGAGTCGATGGATTCCATAACAGTCCGGTCCGTTTTAATATCTGTGCACATTGCTTTAATATCAGCGCGCACGGATCTTAAAGAGGATTGAACGGTTATGGAACCCATCAAACTCAGTTTGAGTCCGACGGGCATCAGACCCAAGCTGCTCCCTTTCCATACATGCCAACTGTTTATTATTGAAAATAATCCAAACTTGCAACATATGAACATCAGACCCAACAGTACATTGCACAATTGGGCGGCATCGTTGAAATACTACAGTCGATGCACATAATATAATATAAGCAAAATTCAAATTCGACAGAAAAATAACCACAAGGAATACATACATACATTGACAAATGTATATTCTCGTATAGAGCTACATATGATTACAGGATTGGGTAATGCATTTATGTCAATGTATATTCTCATATAGAGCTACATATGATTACAGGATTGGGTCATGCATTTACCTCAGCGCAACAAATATCCCTCAAAAACCTGGCCTCATATGCCATACTAACTCGAAAAAGAATACATTTGTGAGAAAACCTTGCTAAAAGAAACTAACTACACTAAAGGAAGGATGACAAAGCATGTCTTTGATCCATGCTAGTTAGAAAACAAAAAAGGAAGAAGAAAAAATGTACCGTGAAGGTATCTAGTTTTACTTAGCTGCGTACCAATTCTGTGCACACTTAGCATCTACAGATAGGTCGACCTTTAGGAAATTTGTACCATAGAACGGTTTGGACATGCAATCTACAACTATGGATTTGGCTAGATCAGCAGATTCTGTGGGTCCTTCCAATATAACCTCATCGTGCACCTGGCCCAAAAACAAATTTTAGCTTTTGTTTCACATGATTCCACTTATCAAGGACCAACAGCGTAATTATGGAACCAACAATAAATGATGATCAATAAACAAAAAAAGAAAGAAAACCTGCAACAGGAGTTTCCACCCTAGCTCCTTCAGACGAACATTCCTATCTATTTCGAGCATTGCACACATGGCAACATCTGCTGCACTGCCCTGTTAATAACAATTAAAGATAATCACATCACGAATTCCTTGTTTTTAAGAATGCAGTCATGGACCATTATTTTCTCAAGTCATGGTCTTTGCATGAACATTAAGGTAAGCATATACCAAACTGAACATCAAAACAACCCACTGGTACCATTTTGGCTAAACATACCTTTTTTGATGTAGCGTAACTATTTTAAAGAATGCTTTTACCTTCCTTTGAATCCAGCAACCATTAGAAACAAGTCAGTGCTAATATAGGATTGAGATGTAAAGAATTCAAAACCAAATACCTCGTCAAGTATAAATTAATGCTTCTATTGGACCAAGATAACATAAATAAAAGAACCAACTTTAGGAATCAAACTGGTTAATTAAGAGCTAGCCCAAAACAAAGAATAATAGAACATGATTTAACAATCATAAATATTGTTAAATATGACTCCAACCATACCTGTACAGGAGCATTGATGGCAGCACGCTCAATGTGACCCCGCTGAGCTGCACTGATTTGGTACATGGAAGGAAAGCGGCGGGCCCGGCCCAACAGAGTGCACACACGTCGTTCTTCCGCTGCTTGCCTCTTTTGCTTTTGTTGCCACGTCAGCACTTCCTGCCTTTCTCTGTACCACAATTTAACTGTTTCCTTTGCTTCCTTCAGGGAAACCTACAGTAAGCAAATATATGGGAAATATTATAAGGCTGATTAGACACCAAACAAACCAGAGGGAAAAAAGATAATACAGAAGACAAAAATTATTATGAACCTGCACCAATAACATTCTGGCTCAGTAGTACTGTTGGTACGTGCTCATTAAAGGTACAAACCTACTACGGCACCTGAATGAATTGGTACTAATATGAAATGAAATGCTATCTGCATATTGTTACAGATGTATTAAACAATTAATAATTATGCAAGAGGGAGGTACCTTCCAATCCCGAGCAAGGCCCATGGGCGTCTTCCCATAAGCAATGGAGAAATTGAGCATCTTTGCCTTCCTTCTCTCGGAACCAAAAGCATCCTTGAATTAAACAAAGAAAAAAAAGTTGAATTTGCTATGCTTGAGATTGTAAATTTGTTGGTGCTAGTAATGGAACTGGTGGGAAAAAATATTACCCCATTTTTTAAAAAAAAATGTAGTTCAAATAGTACTTCTAAGAAGGGTTAAAGTTGACAGCCGCAGTCAAGTTTTTCAAAAAAAAATAATAATAAAGGGTGAAAAGAACTGTGGTCAACAAAGTAAGTTAAAGGCTAAAACTGACTGTGCAATTTGAGCATTATTTTTCTTCCAAATTGCACCCACTACTAATTTTTCTCTTCTTCTTTTTTTCCTACTCACCAGAGAAAAATCCACTTCCTCTTATTTACAACCGAACACTCACTGGTACAAGCTAAGGCCAGGCCAAACAGCTATAACTAACTACGATTACCATATGAAGGGACAGATTACTCGAAATTTCAGGGAAGATCCTTTTTCACCACACAAATCTAAGGATTTTTTTTTCTCAAAATGTGTACTCGTTGAAAAGATGAGTAATATGGAGAGCATTTACAAATAAGAATATCATGATGGGTGCATTTTGCAAAAGATTCACTTTAATAAAATAAAGACTTTATATACCACTAAAAAAAGAAAAAGATAACAATCAACCATTTGTAGATCAGTAATTCAATTCTTGTAAGGGTGATGTCCCGGATTAAAAACTCAGGGAGGACAAGACATATGCTGATGTGGTATGGATACGGCGATACAACATGTTCAAAATCTAGGATAGGATATGCACATACATATTATAGTTTTTATTATTTTTTATTTTACTTGTGAAATACATATGCTCTGACATAAAATATACAGCCTTAACTTTTTTTTAAATAATGAAATATTAAACAAAATATGGTTAAATAAACTTTTTTTTTAAATTATATACATAATACCGGACAGATGGATGAAATGAGCAAAACCAATATGTATTTTGTTGCTTACAAATAATGTAAGGCATATTTAATGAAAATATCAATATATTTTTCTATTTAAGAAATCCAGATGCAAAGAGTATATTAATTTTATTTTCAGAAAACTGTCATTAATAAAGTGGCAAGTGAATTTGTTATTTATTTATTCACCATGATTCATTTCCTTCGAATTTAGCTGAAATAAAAAATTAAAAAGAAAAAAATACAACTTTCAGCATAGCATAACGAAAAGGGAAAAGATTAATTACCGATTCGAACCACTATTTAACTAGTTCCATTGGGAGTTGGGACAGGTGTAAAACTTCTGCTGTGCTCTGAACTTTTATTTAGCAGGAAAGAGGGCTCCAACTCATGCGCCAGTGAATGGACACCTCTCTGTACTGTCGAGGTTTCTCTGTGATGGCGTTTATATTTGAGTGTGTTTCTGGTCAAATCTTGACCGAATCCGCTGGTCAAATAAATTTAAAATATCTGGCATATCCAATATGCATTGCATGCGAACGGACACGGCTAGGATTTCAGAGTATCGGTGCAGCATGACGTAGAGCAAAATTTTGTATAAAGTCAACATCAATAAATGAATTCTACCTTTAATAGAGGAACTGGAGGCTTCTCCTGACCAGGCTGAGGATGCCACTCAAGGATCACCTGTTCCTCTTCAACTGCCTTGCGAATATGATCATACATATTCATAGCTGTTCTAGAATGAAAATCGCCACCCGCTTCAAAAGCATCTAACATACTTTGACAACCTGCCAGGTGTGCCAAGATCCTAAGCTCCAGCTGTCATGTAAATTGCCCATTACTAGCCAACAGAACTAATTCAAAATGGAATATTGTGAAACACGCAATATTGTGCTGCACTTGGTAAAAACAATCTACTTATCATATTTGCAAAGGCAGCGAATATGAGTTTTGGCGAATAATGCCAATGTTAGATTTGGACAATTACAAAGTAATGTTCAGTTAAATCTTGAAATTGTAATCCTATCTTCAATGAGCTACCTTTTATTTGTGAAAATACAGAGAAAAAAATAACAGTTTCGGATGTCGGCTCTCGTGGTTGTACAAACATGCACAAATATGTCAGGAAGCACAAAGTCAAAGTATGAGAAAATGAGATAAATTCAGGCACTTCATCAAGCCAAACAGATATTGAGGATCACCATCACACAAGATGAACCAGCATTTTAACTTGTCCTAGCTTGGCACAGGGTTTAATGGTCATCTTTCCTTTGGGTGAGCATTCAACGCACAGTTAACAACGACCAAAGGCGCAACAAGGAAAAGCTAGAAAAGGGAAATACAGTTTGAAACCCAAGATGGTATTCATAACTGCATTGGCTGGTTTAGTCTGGTTATATATCTGAATTACTGCATAAACTAAAAAAACAATCAAGGTAACGAGTACTCCACTGTCATAATATTTGGTGTCATAAATTTCCTCAACCTTTCTCCATATTAGTTTAGTTTCAAAACTCGAAGCGCAAACAATGGATATGCACCATCATTACAAGTATAGGCAATGCATGTGTGCCGATATTTATAAATTTGTAAAGTGTCATTTTGTAAGAGATCAAGAAGTTTACAAGTCTATACACTAATATTTCTTGACCAAAATCACATCTATTGATTTGTTACAGAACAATCACCAGAATTTAGTAAAGTTTGGAAGTTCACAGTTACTCTTCGTGTAGGAAAATATCGTTAAGATTGTGTTTGGGCAACTCATGGCACCAAAAACCTAAGGCAGAAATGCTCTCTAAAAGTACATACCTGCCCATAATCAGCCACAATAAGAGACTTTCCAGGTGCTGCAATAAAAGCCTGACGAATCTTATACCTATCCTTCTCTAATGCTGGCTGATTCTGAGTAATAAAAAAAAACAAAAAATCATTAACTCAGCTGAAGGCGTGAGAAGATATTGAAAATTTACTGTATTAGTAATAAGTAAAAGTAGCAGGAAACCTGTAGATTTGGGGCCCTTGCTGATAACCGCCCTGTCTCGGTGTTGATATTTAGTGAACAATGTATCCTCCCATTCTGACATGATATATGATCTCCCTATTTAACAGAACAAGTTATATTGATCAAATATTATAATACTTTTAGAATGGTGGAACAAAAGTAAAAAGGAGCTCCCACAATAATATGGGAAAAACCATCAGGCATGTTTCACATACCCAACACGAATAGTTACAGGCTCAACCATTTTCTAGCATCCAAGATTAAAAGCTACATAGTAATTATAGTGTCACAAAAAATCAAAATGGGTATGATGCAATTTGTCTGGCATACTCAACTCCCTTTGGTTGCCTCACTTATTTTCAATCTTTCAAGCATTTTAGAATGATCAGAATGCAAGATAACAAAAATTGAAGTTAAAGAGGGGAAGTGAGAGGGATAGTTAAAAGAAACAGTAAGAGTTGAAAAGATATTTTTTTGTCCTAAAAAAATCAACTGCACAGTTATACAATTTTTCCATAAGCAGAAATCAGGTAATTCTGATTTTCGAAGACTTAGCTCCACTAGGTTATTGTAAAAAGAAAAAAGAAAAAAGAATAGTAATCTCAGCTCAGAATCCAGTATACCTGTAAGGGAAGGATAAAATTGGAAATCAACGAATCAATCGAACACATTTCACAAAGGGCCGCAATGGCATGGCATGCTTCCTTCCCCTTCTTCCCCCTACCAAAAGCATCATATGCTGCACCATACATAGACCTTTCAGAATCCTTATCCTCATCATTTACACCACCCACCTCAACCTCACCATCCTCTTCACTTTCTTCATCAAGTGTATAGATTTGCTCAATAGGGATTTTCCCAGCCAGTGATTTCAATGCACTACCACTCACCGAAGGCCAGCCACTGGCAGTAAAGGATTCTGTTTGCATGTTCTCTACAAGACTGCAGAGAGTTATGTTTCGGTTTTTTAGAGGGGCCTTTTTACCGTTTTCAATCACTTTTTCAGTGTTTGGGATTTTAAATGTCCGGCATCGTGGCAATGTCTCATCAGGATTTTTGCTGCCAAAAGTTTAGACCAGAAACTTTTTAGAAGACGGAAAGATAGGGAACAAAAAATAATAAACAAACTAAATAGTCTCAAAAGTTTATATATCATCCTTATAATTAGGTGTTATTTCTGAACTTCCTCATTAGTAATGATAATGAAAAATGTAATATTTTCAATGAAGCAATCTAAGCGAGTAATCTCTAGCACAACTACTGCATTTCTATCTGTTGCAAGCTAGGCTAAAGTAAAGGAAGAGTCAAAATGATATTTAACGACTCTTTAAGGACCAAATGACGCATTTCAAGCTTCAGGGCCAAATGAAGAGCTGTTTCGAACTAAAGGAGCCTTTTAACTCTATTCAACACAAATTAATTTGTCACGTACTTATTTTGGACTCCGCCAAAGAGGAGTTGACGAATTTGTGCATCACTTCCCACATTCATATGCCTAGCATCTGCGCAATAACTGGAAGCCCAGTCCCTAAACTTATCAGCTGCCATTTTCTGCTCAGCAATGGCAACCTTCTCTATCTCTGACAGGTAGGCCCGGTCAACCAGCATTCCTTCAGTCTCCATTTTTACTAAAAGTGCACCAAATGGAGACCAGTACTCCCTGTAAAAGTCGTACATTGTCCCTTTACAAGACCCCTCAAGGATCCACTCCATCTTCTCCAACTTCCCTTTCAAGCTTTCATAAAGCCTCAGAGTACTTATCGAATCAAGTGCGGAATAACTAACCCAGAGTTCTCTTTCTTCCCTTTGTAAGGTTTCAACCGAGTCCATTGTGACTAGCTTTCCCTCAGAGCCATCTTTTTTAATTTTCTTCTTGCCAAAAATGGATTTCATTGAGATTTTGCCTATGTTCAGTGCAGATTTGGGGAAGGAATGAGTGCCTGACATGACTCTTGAGTCACCACTGAGTGCCTCAAGAGAATAGCCACCATCAATCCTTCTAGAAGAATCCCAAAGCCGCGCCATGTGCATTGTATCAGCATGAAATCCAGAGAGATTTATGCCGTAGTTCTCTATTATATGACTGTCAAAACTGTAATTATGCCAAACCTACAAAAAAGTAATGGGAACATATAGAAATAAGATTCTCATAATCAAGCCAAGAAGAAAACAATCAAATTACTCCTTATTTATTTGTAGATCAAGCAAATCTTTGTATAACTAGCTTATATAAATAAGACAAGATCCAGATCTTTTAGGGTCAATTTGCAGTACTTAGGAAGAAAAAAAAAGTACCCAGAATTACATATATATATATGATCCCTTTATATCACATTATCCAACAATTGGAGCTACTTGGACATATTTACTAGTTGTAACTTAAAAAATGTAGGGCACTGTTAGAAACCATAACAAACTAGCTAAGAACAAAGATGAAATAATAGAATGACCTTTTTAATCAAAGGGTCTTCAAAGAAAGGCACAAATTCCTTTAAAACATCTCTTTCCCCGTCAAGCACATCAACCCAAATGCAAGGTTTTCCATTTCCAAAATCAGCTTGCATGTCAGAATTGTGTGAATATATACTAAAGCATATTAACTCTCCATGATTAACAGGTGTCTCTTGCTTCACATCGATCTTGGCTACCTACATTGAGATTTATGTTAATGACCGCCAATAATTAGGTACAGATTCAGCGCACCTCTATATATTCCATACACCGATTTTGTATAGTACCTTCCTCGATTGAAATATATTGGCTACTTTTTACTTGTTATAATTCTGGCACTTCTATCAGCTGTCTGAACAATTTTGGCTCATGCAGATCACAGTGTTGAAATTTGATTCTGTTGAGGTTGTGTCCAGTGCAATGTTGAACTATTACGTGCTAGCTGGTAATATGTCAGCATAAGTTTGACTATCAGCTAATTAATTTATATCTTTTTGGTCAGTTTCTTTGCCAAGCTTGAGGAGCATAAATTTGTTATTAGTAGGGTTCAACTAGAACTGATACACTCCTCAGACTTGGATACAACTTAATTGCACTTATCTTGAGGTTAATACAACAACTGATGGTTGATTAGGCTAAATTTAAACAATATTGCATATCATGCTTGATTTGGTTTTGGTTGCATAATTGACAGCTGATTGAGCTCACATTGAACAATAGGAACTTAACCATTGCTTAAATATGCCCCATTTAAACCTGATTGCTGAATAAAGGATGAATTGCATCTTAATTGCATGTTGACAGTTATTGCTTTAAAAGTTGCGGACGTAAATCTGCTGTTGTGTATCCTCACCAATATTACCAACATGTTTCAAACTGAACAGACCTAGATACTTGGTCATAGATAAAACCTGATTGCTGAACAATAGGAACTTAACCATTGCTTAAATATGCCCCATTTAAACCTGATTGCTGAATAAAGGATGAATTGCATCTTAATTGCATGTTGACAGTTATTGCTTTAAAAGTTGTGGACGTAAATCTGCTGTTGTGTACATGTTTCAAACTGAACAGACCTAGATACTTGGTCATAGATAAAAGCTATTTGATGAAATAATAGTAATGAGCCGGGATGCCGATAATTTAACGAGTAAATATTGAGAAACATTGCGAAGAGAAATGAGTGGAAGTCTCGAACTAACAAGGGTTTGCTTTAAGGTTAATTGTCCTCAACTCAAATCTAGTTGCAAGATTGGCTTAATTGAAAAGTTTAAAATTGACTTGCCTCTGTATCGCAGCCATGTATGAAATTTCTGTACTTTGTTGTAAGCAATCGAACAACCCTCTTTGCCTCTTCTATATTATCAACCACTAACACCTCATTATATACCTGCCGAAGCCTCTCAGTTGCATCCTTCGGCTTCTTTCCTAAACTTTCTTGACTGGTCTTACTAGAATTAAGCTTCTTTACAGGTGCATCTTTGCTCTTTTCAGTCTCTTTATCCATGACATGGGTTCTTAGTGATCCATTAGACACGTTAATGTTCTTAAGACCCTGGTGAATATTGCTCTCTTCAGTCTCTTTATCGGTGACATGGGTTCTTAGTGATCCATTAGACCCATTAATGTTCTTAAGATCGTGGGGAATATTGCTCGCTTCAGTCTCTTTATCCTTGACATTGGTTCTTAGTGATCCATTAGACCCGTTAATGTTCTTAAGACCCTGGTGAATATTGCTCTCTTCAGTATCTTTACCCGTGACATGGGTTCTTAGTGATCCATTAGACCCGTTAATGCTCTCATGACCCTGGTTTATATTCACAGGAAGTTCTTCAACAGTGCTTTTACTTAATTGATGTTGAAGTTTTAGCCAATTGAGTTTGTTTGTCTCTTCGACCCAGAGTTGCTTCATAGTTGCAGCGTTGTCATGATTAGCAGATAATTTAGGATTCCTTGAACTGTCCCAAATTCCAATTTCAGAATTGTTGCTCTGCACTCGAAGCTGCTTATATGGTTTACACCTGTTAGTGGAGAAGTAGCAACAGTTCAGAATAACTACTGCTGGCTGTTACTAAAGATAATGGATCGAACTCCAAACAAGCTATATATTACATTTGTTCATTGAGCCCAAAAAACCCACAAAACCCACAAAACAAATGGTTTGTGCTTAAACACACAACCAAAATAATACTCGCACATACAACGGACAGCTTTAAAATCCCAATAACACTATCTAATCTTAAAAAATAAAAGAGTGTTAAGAGGGTATCAATGTATGCTGAGTACCAAAACATGCAGTATACAAAAGCATGTGATGGACCTAAACAAAAGGTATACAGGTGGCGGCTAAAAAATTTCTCTCTGCATTCAATCAGTTAAACATAGGCCATTTTGACTCTGACCACACCACCACTAACCTAACCGGTCAAATACCACTCATAGGACCTAAACCCTAAACGCATTACCGTATGGAGTGAGTGAGTGAGTGAGTGAGTGTGTGTGTGTGTCTGTGAGAGAGAGAGAGAGGGAGGGGAGGGGGTGCTAGTACAGGCAAAGTAGTAAATTAGCACATTTACCTGGAGCGATTGGTGAGAGGCTTGAACAGAAAGGAGGAGGAGGCAGAGAAAGAGCGGTGAAGAGAGGAGGCAAACCAAAGAGAGGAAGAAGAGCAGGAGGAAGCGCCTCCCCGTGCGGAGGCCGACAGATGCGCCATGGAACCGCTGGGCATAGCGGAGCGGTTTCCAGAGGAATCTTCGACTTTGTTATCCCCTTGTCGCTAGTCGGTGGGGGGAGGGTTTAGAGGGAGAGGGAGAAGCCAAGAAGGCGGCACATACTGCTGTGAAGAGAAGAGGGTTTTGGGGTGAACTAGAAAGAAAGAACGGTGTTTTGTGGAAAGATATAGTAAAAAATTGATTTTGCCACCACCAGAAAAAAACAAATGAGGAAAGGCGAATATTCAAGTAACTCAAATTTTGAGTTTAGAGCCGGACCATCAGATCATGGCACGAATATTAAAGAGGCCCCGTACATTCATCTCGGCCGCCGGATTGGCCCGAATTATGATCGGACGTTCCTGATCTAAACATAAAATTTGAGTTACTTCAGAGGATCCTGACTCGAAAGTCGATTGGTGAAGAAAGTTAACACCTTTGTTTAATACTTCAATCGTATTCGCATCGAATTCAGAGTAGGTCCGATGCCCATCGGATCTACTTTGGTTTGATGGGTGTATTGACCATTAGATCTGCATTAAGATTCGTGTGAACCAATCAAAATCCGTGCAGATCTGTTTCAATTTCCGTGCGCACAGCTCTTAATGCTTATCGTAAGAATGTATGATTAGAGAAAAGGAGAGAAATCTTATTTCTGGTCCGAGCTAATAAAGGGCGAGAACAAAATCTTATTTCTGCTCTTTTCTCGTTAAAATCATCTAAAATTCTAAATGAAAATCTGATGTATCATACTTCTATATATTAATTTATACTGATTTAAAAGATACATTACTTTTTAAAACAATTAAATCTACTGAATTTTATTAAGACCGTGCAGCGTGCGTATCAATTAAATAAAAATAATTAACTGTTTTTTTTAATCGTCCAGACCGCTAAGAATTCTGACACTACACTCATAACAAAAGTCTTTTTATTAGTTAGATTAAGAACTCAAGAAGCGCTAAAGAGCTCATGTTCGGCAAATGAAATATTGAGATAAAAGAAGAATTATGTTATTGTTGCATAACATTACTTTTTTTTTAATCAAGTTGTATAATATATAACATTACTGATAAACATAAATCCAACAGAAACTTTACTGTGCAATTAAGCATTTAATTAACCAAATTGAGTGCTATACTCCAAATTGAGCGCTCTACGGGTGCAATCAAGCATTTAATTACCAATCAATTCCAACTTTCAGTATATAATGAAAATTGCATCTCGAGATATATAATAAAAATTACTCAAGAAAATACATAGTGGTTTGTACCCGTCTATTTACACAGAGCTCTTAAGTAGAAAAATTTCTTAATTGAACCCTTATTTATGCCCAAACTCCCTTTCAGAAAAAATTCTTACTTGTAGGTCAAAACAAAAGAATGAAAAAAAGTGAAACTTTTTAGTAGAAAAATAAGTGAAATTTCTTAAGTGTTGTTTGAGAAAATACAAAATTTAAAATCATACCAAAGATAACTTACGTTTTGAGAAAATCAGATGAAAAAAACTATCAAACGAAAGAAAAAAATACCTATGAATAAATGGGATGTCAATAGAAAGAGCGTCTCGTGGAGAACAACGACGTCAGATTTGGAAGTTGTTGGTTGGACAACCATCAATCTCCGACGGAGAGAACAAGTTTTTTTTTTATTTCCCGTGCCTAGGTAAGTGTGCCCTCTTACGAGAGAAGAGACAATAGAGAATAATAAATAAATGTGAAGGGTCTTAAGGAGGTCTCTCCTTGGAGACATAATTGTAAAAAAAAAACACCCTTTTGACTTCTGAAGAGGTCTAAAGGAGGCATAATTCTTAAGAAAGGGGTTATGTGTATTAAGATTTTCTGCTAAGGAAAGGTATATTGATCCTGCTTAAAGGGTTGCCGTTCGGACATATTAATGCGGATTAAAAATTTAAGGAGCGTTAAATAAGCTTAATCCTACCAGTCGAACATGCACGCAGATTCAAGCTTTGACTGAGAACTCGGCCCAGCAGTCTTTGATTCAGTCATATATATTTGTGAAGGCAAACTCACCGCCCAGTTGTTTTGCTTGGATGCGTCGAGTTATTACCCATGTTAGTGGAAACACTTTTCGAGATTATAAACAACAAAATTTGTCACTATTTCATTGATGTCTTTGATTATTAGTATGTTGTGATTAATTAATTTCGAATTTCACGAGAGAGAAGAAGAGAATGAATTCGAAAGAATACGATAAGAGAAGAGAAAGGTCTAGAGGAGAAGAGAACGAATTCAAAATAATAGTAACAAAATAGGATTTTTTTTAAGTAGGTGACAGAACATGATTTTTTAAGTGACAAAACAGGAACAAATTCAAAATAACAGTGACAAAATAATCTTTATTAAGCAGAAATTAATAGCGGGAATTATTTTTATATATTTTTTATAGGTACGAATTTTCCTTTCATAATTGATTGCTATATATAACAAGCAACTTTGTTAGGCTAGAATTATTTAAACAAAAGCCTTTTTGTAGGCATGAATTTCTCTTATATAATTAATGACATAAATTAATTAGAAGCAAAATAAGAAGGTACTTAATAAGAAGCAAAATTAGATTAAAAATTATGGAATTTTCAGAATTCATGCACTTAAAATAGCACTTCTATGTTAAAAAAGAGGTATGTCAAAAGACCAGTGTATGATATGATTCCGGACAATTTTTTTTTTATTTCGTAAAAACTACAAAGTCATAAGATAAAATCAAACTCTAGACTTTTAGATAACAAATAATCCTAATTTTTTTTTTCTAGCAATTTGCTACCTCCCCTTTCTCAAAATAGTGTGACTAATGTCCGGACATTTCTTTGGTATTGTCATTTTTAAGAGGGCTATCTTGCAAAATTTGTCTCTCCTCTGCTCCTCTTTACATGTAAATAGTCTTGCTTTGGGCAGCACTCCCGCCACAATCTCCCGCCTCTCGTCAAGATGTTGTGGGTAGACAAGTACAGGCCAAAAACCCTAGAGAAGATAACAGTGCACGAAGAAATTGCCAATAACCTCAAAAAGCTGGTTCTCATCTCTGTCTCAGCTTCTTTTGCTGTTTTTCTTAAAACCCTGATCTAGGTTTTTGCGATCCTGTCACGGCTCATCTTTACATTTACATTTCCTGTGAATTTGTAGGTGACGGAGCAGGATTGCCCGCATCTTCTCTTCTATGGACCTTCTGGCTCTGGCAAGAAAACCCTAATCATGGCTCTAATCAAAGAAATGTTCGGCTCAGCTGCTGAGAAGGTTTTTGTCCTTATTTTGTTTATTTGTAAGGAATTTTATGAAATGCGGCTGTAGTTTACCAGTAATTGTTTGAGTTAAATACCTCCCTTGAGGGTTAGGATTAGTAACCCTACTTAAATAGTTTTTTTTTTGTGAATATGACCACCTAGTAGCCTTTTCTACTAAACATAGCTTTAGAATATTCCAATCGGAGACTTGGATAACTGCTTAGGCAATTATACCGTAGAACTGTGAAAATAAGTTTTATGCATACCATGCTCATCTTGTTGCAGTGTTCAAAGTTCTTTTTACCTTCTCTGCATTCAAGATAGGAGGATGATTGAAGTTTGGTTGCTTCCTGCGGCATTATTTTTATCTTTTATGTTAACCTGGAGCCCTTTTTTTTATTAAATTATTAATACTATTTCAGGTGAAGTTGGAAAACAAGATGTGGAAGGTTGATGTAAGTACTCGTGTTTCCTTCATTCTTCCTGCTGTTTTTTTTTAAAACTACTTTGTTCTATCTGAGCATTTGGACTGTGTAGAAAATTCATCCCAGAAAACATTGTATTTTCCGAGGATTGTATGGCTACTGATTAAAACTACTTATCATTTTACAAGTATGGGGTCAAAATGGAGAACTTTGGCATAAACCATTGGGGGTCAGATTAGATGCAAATAGCATAAATTTCTGAAATTACGATAAAAACATCTATACAATTCAGTAAATTTTGAAAAAATATGGTGGGGTGGGGATTGACCCCATGATTTCCATGCCAACCCACCTCTGGTACCTTTCTATACTTTGAAAGGGAATGAATGAAATTTCTCCTTTTTGCCAATTTTATGTGCCCATTGCTATCTTGACATTTGCAAGCCTGCAATAAATTGCATCTGATTTGCAGGCTGGTTCAAGAACAATTGAGCTTGAGCTAACTATGCTATCAAGTGCCCATCATGTGGAAATGAACCCAAGTGATGCCGGATTTCAAGATAGATATGTTGTTCAAGAAATAATCAAAGAAATGGCAAAGAACAGGTCCATAGACACTAAAGGAAAAAGGGGGTTTAAAGGTACCTATACTATTACTTTCTCTTTTACTTATAGAACTTTTGTACTGTGAAAGAATTCAAGCGGGTATCTGATTGATGCTTTAATATCGGAACATCGAAATATGGGATTCAGTTGCAGTTGATCAAAGGGCCGTAACATATTCCACCCATTAGTTTACTGTACTTGCAACTAGCATATATGAATGCATTTTAAAGGGCTTTAAAGTTGACAGGCCGTACTTGGTCTTATCAGATACTGGGACACATAATTGTATGCCGTGAAAGGCTTTTCCTCGAAAAGGAGAGATCCAATATTTTATTTTATCTGCAGCTTACGCCATACTTCTCAATCACAACCATCTCCCAATATTTTGAGATATCATGCGTCTTTTGTATTTGCAATTGACACCAGAGTCTAAAATGTTTTTGCAAATGATATCAACTGTTGAAAGCGAAGCACATTAGATTATCTTAGTTTTGTATGAACTACTTGGACTTTATTTTTGTTTATTTTTAACCTTAGATTTGTAAGCAAAGCATCAGAATTTAGTTCTATGCTTTTCTGAACACAACCTAGTATTTGTTGATATCTTGAAATATTGAGACAATTGCAAAAATATGAAACACTGTGTTTTTGAAACAAGTTAAAAATATTGATTCTTATTTATTTATTAGTGTGGCAACGCCCTTTATAATGCTCTGATATGTGTCCCATTAGCTGTTAAGACCAATTGTGCAGCCCGTGGTGGTACCTCGCTCCTGGTACCAGGCCTATTTAAGGCAGTATAAATCCTGCAGCACTGTGATGACAATTGCAATACAAAACCAGAGAGGGAGATAAAAAGCCACTGAATCAATCATGTAAATGAGGTACTTTGGAGTAAAAAGACACCAAAAAATAAGCTCATTGTTTTGCACGAATACAATTTAGACAAGTTTCGAGAGGGAGGAAATAAGCCACTGAATCAATCATGTAAATGAGGTACTTAAGAGTAAAAAAAAACATAAAAAAAGAAGCTCATTGTTTTCCACAAATACAGTTTTAGTGCTGAATGAAGTAGACAAGTTGTCGAGAGAGGCGCAACACTCCCTCAGAAGAACCATGGAGAAGTACAGCTCATCTTGTAGGCTCATTTTGTGCTGTAACAGTTCTTCTAAGGTTACTGAAGCTGTCAGGTCTCGCTGCCTTAATATCCGTGTTAATGCGCCCACACAAGAAGAGGTATCTCTTTTCATTCTGATCATATTTCTGTGGTTAAGTGCTGAAAATATGCAGCTTCTAAAGGCTCAACTCAAGTGAAAAATGATCGAATTGCATGTAAATTTTACTAAATCAAGGTCTTATGGAATTTAGTAAATATTGGTTCTATACTTAAATCAAAACCTTAAGTCCATTTTCTCTTTTGATACTAAATTTTATATGTAGCTTCTTATTGAATTTAATTCATGCAATAATATAGAAAATATACTTGCCTATTAGTTGAAGGTGTAAATTGTCAATGTTGACAGAATATTTTTTGTCCGCTGTCCAAACCGAGTTTGGGTGTGACGAAACTTTTTTAAGTGTTATTTGGTAGTTTACTAATATGTTTTGTGTTATTTGCAAATGACCTCGTTGATCATCTCATTCTATTTCTTTTGGGTTGTATACAGAATTGCAATGGATATTTAACTTATAATGCTGAGATATTCTTTTAATTTCAAGTGACACGCAGTACTCTGAGATTTTGCTAATTGCGATTGCTGAACAGAATGTGCTCAAAAGGAAATCGGGTTGGCTTGTCTTAGTCAACTTGATCTTAGGAGACAGAAAAACAAAGAAGTGGCAATAATATTGCCAATATTTTCAGTTGCAAATAATTTTAAATATGTTATTTTTGGCTGCAAAAGTGAGAAATAGTTGGTTCCTTTTTGGAAACATGATGTAATATTTTCACATATTGCAAATATTATTGTTTATAGCATTGCTGTTCACCTGATACACTCAAATGCATCTACCCTATAGCTACCTCTATTTTTCTTTTCCTTTTTGGTTCCACAGATTGTCAAAGTCCTAGAGCTTATTGCAAAGAAGGAGAACCTTACCCTTCCACCAGTATTTGCAAATCGTTTAGCAGCACAATCAAACAGGAATTTGAGGAGAGCAATTTTATTTTTTGAGACTTGCCGTGTGAAAGAGTAAGATCTTCATTAACGTTCAAGTGTTAACTTACATGTCTTCAATGTTCCACTTTTTTTTGGCACCATTAGCCTTTTGAGTTATAGCACTTGCCTTTTCTGTTATTTCTGTATCTTTTCGTTTTGACTTTGGTGTTTAATGTCACAGTTAAGGGGAAAAAATGGAGTCTTCTTACAGGATTGAGGTTAATGAATGCCAAAATGGGGGGTTAGTTTCGCATGAGAGGGTGAAAATCAAAGTGCCAGTATACTTTCATAATACACCATACTAGTAATGGAAAATAATTGTGTTTGGAAACACAAAAACACCAAATTAACAGATGTCGTATTCAATTTTGAGAATTTAGAAAAACTCGAAGGACCAGACCTTTCCGGCCGTGGTTCTTAATTCACTGGCGCACTGACAAACCCTGGCCATTGGCATTTTTTTGAGACTTGGATCTGAGTAATAGAATTACTGTCAGAGTTCCAAATTTCGGCTGTGGGCATTTATTAATAAATGGCTGGAGCTTCAAACTTTTTCCTATCAATAAATTTTCAATTTGAGTTGTCTAATTCATTTGTTGTTTTCCATGCAAATTTTTTTTCCCTGAAAATGTCCATGTCTGACACAGTGGATTCAAGTAGAAATCGCCAGTTTGACAACTTTCTATGGCTTTTCTAATTGGCCTTCATTATTTTCTTGGTGTGGAGTTTAATTTCACATCAAGGGTAACTAGTCAGACCTAATTGCATAATTGAGGTTTAAAGAGTTTATCGGGTCAATAATATGGATTGATTAAGCATGATACTTATCTTGGCTGTAGGTATCCATTCTCAGAAAATCAGGTGATTCCACCCCTTGATTGGGAGCAGCATGTGTCAAACATCGTGTCAGATATTCTGAAGGAGCAAAGTCCCAAAAAGTACATATTAACTACTAATTTTTACCAATTTTCCTACAGTAACCATTTTGTCCTCGTTGTAAATTAAACCCAAATTTTGTTGCAGATGACTTACAACTTTTCTTTAGATCCAAAAATTATAGCATCCAGCATTGAGATCAATTTTTTTGAGATTATGCATTTAACACTTGACCATTGATTGGGTATAAAGGAACTTGTTCCTCCAGATGTTGACGATTTCACCCTTACACATTCTGAGATCTTGTGGTTTCAGCTCTGAGTTCAGATGGGCTAGTTATTGTGGATACTAGAGCCAATATAAAAAACTCAGGGTTAATTTACCCAATTATTTCTGGTGTTATTTGCCAATAACTTGGAAAGATGTTAGGTTTTGCAAAGTGAGAGATGTTAGATGTTTCTTGCGAATGCAAAAAAGCACTATGGCCTGTTTTGAAAATCCAAATATACAGCTGAAATTGAACTCTTTTGATCTACTGAATTGAGCTATTTTTTCCAATAGCATAGTGGTTTGATTATCGATTCCTTTAGACTAGATCAAGGTCTTTTTATTGACATGTTGCATATGCCATGTTAGGCTATATGAGGTCCGTCAAAAGCTCTATGACTTGCTTGTAAACTGTATTCCTCCTGTTATAATATTGAAGGTATGTGATCCCTACTTGGTTTAATTTGCAATTCTTAATAAAGCTTCAAACCATATTCAATCATACAGACAATAAAATAATAAATGAAAATGAAAATAATGGGTTCTAATAGGTATCAACTTTTGTGAACCAAACACTATCTGATCCGTGCTAGTACATGGTCTGACCAGTATCGTATGTGTTTTACTATGAAATTTCTTGCTTTATAACATTTTGCAGTGAGGCTTTATTTCATTATTTGCAGAAGTTGTTGTGTGAGCTGTTGAAGAAGTTGGACTCCGAGTTGAAGCATGAAGTTTGTCACTGGGCCGCTCATTACGTGAGTGAATTTTAATTTTTGAGTTTATCGTCCCGCTCACTATGGCATGTCCGTCGGAAGTATTGCACAGTCAGAATCAATAAATTTAAAATTAACATAATTTCCCCTTCTTCCGGCTTATGACTAAGTTAATTTGAGGATAAAGGGGCATTCATAATTCATCTCTACGTCTTTCTAGAGTACTAATATGCAGCTCTCCTTCAAATTGTTTAGCTTTGCTTAACTGAGTGACCAGTGCCCAAAGCCTGAAGTGTTTTGTTCCAAGTGCCTTTTTTCCACTTTGTGAGCCATTAGCTACCCCTTGGAAACTCACCTCCAAAACCGAAGAAGTGTTCTTAGATCATACAGTCAAATGTTAAAAAATAAGGGCTGTGTCCACTTTGCTTTCACCCTGATAAAAAAAAAATGGATGTGGTTATGCTGATGTTTATAATTGAATCCATTTTTGATAAATTTTTAATTCATAATATCAGTCTTCTTTTCTTTTGATTTAACTTAGCTTGTAAATTGTTTTTGCTGATTTTATTTAAATATCAGGAACATAAGATGCGACTTGGTTCCAAAGCCATATTTCACTTGGAAGGTACTATATATATTTATGCTAACTCGAAGAAGAAAGACTTTGTGATGCTATTTTTGTTTACTTTGGTCACAATGTGAAATTATTTGTGGGTAATGGATGCAAGCTGAGCAAAATGCACTGACAGTTATAGTTTTCATAAAGCACGTCAAGCATTTTCATGCTTCCTTGTTTAAATGTGGATTTTTGGGGAACTTATACCATAGAATAGGCCAGCAACTTGGTGTACTTGACAAAGCTACTTTGGTGTTCGATTCGACAACTCTGTTTATTGGCATAGAGATTAGTAAATTTTATGCCAATTTCTTTGGCAACTTTTGCAAATAATTGCATAATGATGCCATCGTGTTTTATGATAACTGGGCAAGTCCTCAATGTTTCTTTAATTACTTATTTTCTTTGCCAAAAAGAATATTTTTGTAACATATTTTGATTTCTAATGCACCATTGAAAAACTACTTGGCAGCATTTGTGGCAAAGTTCATGAGCATCTACAAAGAATTCCTCGTCGCTACATTCGGTTGAATAACATTACAGGTTCTTTTAAACATACAGACTTGGCTTCTTCTCTAAAACAAAACATGATGCCCTTTGATATTAGCATAATGGTTGCTGTGTTGGCTGTTGGAAAATTCATATAATGACATTTTCCTCCTTTTGGTGCCTAAACCTGAAGAAAATACACCATTTTAATAGTTTTTGCCATTTTCTTTTTCTTTTTCTTTGTTGCAGTGATCTGAACTTGAGATGTATTTGGATTCTGTCCTGTTGGTGCAAGCTTAATTTGATTCGATCTATGAGCATGTCACATCTTCTGAAGAAGCTGTGCATGTCATATTGAATCCTACCTAATTTAAATGGGCTAGATGAATGTTTAGGCAGTTTATTCTCCAACTGGTTTATGCTTTCTTAGATCATCATTTTTGGTTTTATTTCTCCATGTTTGTTTGTTTTTCTTTGCTTTGGCTTAAGCGGCTTTCCTGATAACCTAAAATCGGATAATTTTTCCACCCTATGTGTCTATATTTGTTTATTGTTATATATTCATACTGTACTACAGAGGAATGCACTGGTTGGAATTTTTTCGATGCGTTTGCCGGGCACATCCAATTGAAGTGAATGACAATAGTACTCGTTACACATAACTACCGTTGTAGGATCTGTTTTACCAGTATATTTGAATCCTAGGGTATCTGAACCCAGTGTAGCCTGAACCAGACTCACAGGACCTACAATTAATTTTGGTTGGATAGGTACTACTTAGTACTTACAACATAAGACAAAATGGAGCGGTCCAATTTTTTTTTCTAAAATTTTAATATTAAAGTAATGATAAATGCGTTGTCGTGATGTGCTAAAAAATAGAGTTGTATGTATGTTGATTCTTTATATTTGTTTGTGCTAAAAAAATAGAGTTGTACATTAGATCAAAGAAGCAACGGTATTTGATCATTTTCTCAAATACAATAAACATTATTCGTATCATCCTTTTCGATTTTATAGCTGATCGGCACTTAAAAAACTGTTTCTACGTTACTATAATTATGAGTCAATAATATAATTTTCTAATTTATAAATAATTAATTTTAATTTTCTACCCACTGACATGTTTACAGTAAAAAGAAACTTGAGCTAGCGTTCCCATCCAAAATTTTAAAGAGAAAAGGTTTATATATCAAGTCCTTTATACCCATTTTGTACTCAGCAGTTATGGATGAGGTTACTAGTCTTTTTGCATTCCAATCCAAAATGAAGTAATGTAAAAAGGGTAACGAAGTCTCTCTCTCAAGAATATCTCTCGAAGGACTGATGGAAGGCGACAAGGTGGGCGACTCTCAGGGAGTTTGGCAGGTGGTTCAACGGTGCAGGTGGTTCAACGGCGCAGGCGCTTCCCGGATCAGTGGCGCAACCCTTCTGATGTCAGGGTTGACAAGGTTCGTCCCTATGCTCCCTACTCCGGCAAACCAACCTTCGCCCAGATAGTAACAGGCGGTTCTAGCGGTGGCTCTTCTTCTGGCCGTTCAACTGGCTCTGCTACATCGGGCCGGTCAACACCGAACAACCTCACCAACCACTCCTCCATCCACACAGTACTTCTACTCCCCACACAGCCCAACCAAGCTCCGCTCCCCCCCCCCCCCCCCCCCCCAAGCCTCCTTTTCGAAATGGCATAGGCGATGCTTCAACTGCTGCAGACTGGGACACACAGCCAATAGGTGCTGGAATCCCCGCAAATGTGGGAAATGCTGGATGGACGGACATGTTGCCAGGCAGTGCACTGCCTCAACCCTTAACCCAGCTGCATCACCTTTCGAGCCGGCCAACCTAACACTGAAACCTAGACGCTCCGAACCAATGTTTGATGAGCTCCTAGATGGTGCACTACCGTCCAAGCTAGTCATGCCGACCAATCGCCCCAAAAAGGAAACATGCTACATCGAGCGGGACGACTCATTCTTCAGAGAAGTGGATAAACTAAATCATTCGCTGGTTATCTATGGCAACAAGTCTGTCCTTAACATGGAGGTCCATGAGCTAGTGGCTATAGCGGAGGCCACTGGCTTGGTCCGCACAGAAGAATTGAGAGCAGCAAAACTATCCGGTGACCGCTTCCTGCTCAACCTACCTAGGGGGCTGGCAATAGACACATTCGTCAAGAAACTGCCTGGCTGGCTATGGGATCATGGCTTCGAATTCCAGCAGTGGTCAGTTTTAGATGATGCAAAGGTTAAAATGCCCCGCTTCAAGATATTGCTGGACCTAGTGGGCATTTTGATGCACCTGCACCGGGAATGCTATGTGGCTAGGGCGGTTTCCAAGTTTGGGACCTACCTGGGTTCAGTTATGCCCGAACACACCTCTGACTGCTCTACGTGGAGGGGCTTTGGCCACTGATGACCTCAACTGCATCCCGTTATCCATAGACATGGTCGCCGGAGGATTAGACTATTCAGTGGGGATCACCCCAATCCGCTGGGAAAAAGGTTCTCTCTACAAGGCCTCAGACCTTCCACTGGCACCCTAGAAAATCATGAGACCTCCTAACTCCTCGCCGCCTCCAACTACGGATAGCTATGACCCATTCTTGGTTGCTAACCCAGACTCCATGGCTAGACAACAGACGGAGGAGCTAGTGGCCTGCTCCAAACGAGTTTTACGTGAAATGTGCCCAGGCTTACGTGATGATCAGATACCACCGGAGATACGAGCGGTGCTTTCCCTCTCAGGCCCGGCTGGTGATGTCTCCATGGAAGCTCTACAGCAGCTCGTCTATGCCACAGACAATCCAGATGTAGAACCAGCCATGCAGGGCAATGAGCATTTCCTTGATGGCTGTGATGAAACGGGTCAGGAGCAAGACCGTGATGAGGCACACACAGAGACTGCCACACAAATGGCGACATTGCTTGTGGACGCATCTCTACCAAAAATAGGGACAACAGCTACTACGCCAGGAGAGGATCATTCTGGAATACCGTGCATTCCATGCGCTCCAAATGAGACAAATCCCAGACGTGCAGGGAATTCTGAGCAGGAGTCAGGTATGGGTACGCTTTTGCAGGTTCTAGAAGACAAACTTCCATCGCGTGAAGACAAAGTTCCACCTGTGGCACGTCAGGACGACAACGATGGTATGCCGGGTCATTCTTGCTCTACCAGGAAGGACCACACGGGTCAAAGAAACTTCGAAGGTTCTCATACAATCCGGGAATGCTCTAAGCCGACACATGGTCTACACAAAAAGGCGCCTAGACTGGGCCCTTTCAAGCCGGTAAATACATCCCAGCACAACCGTTTTCGGGGACACGTGGGACGAGGGCGCGACAGATTTGGTGGAGCGTTTAAGAACAAATGGGTGGCGGGTCACCTCAATACAGTTATCAAACCGCATTGCATGCAGACCACGCAGTTCAGGTCACAGCCCATCCTCCCAACATCTCGCAACTCACGTGACAAGGCTATAGCAGAAACAAGTGACCTGCACCAACAAGTCCAGCAGTCACTAACCCTGGATGAAATCCGTGAGGCCCGGGCTGAGTTACAGGCCCAAACAGATCAGCTTCTCAAAAGAACTGCTGAGGCCCAATTGCAGCAAGAACGAAGTGAAGGCCCAAAGCGGCGAATCTTGGACAGGCCGGGGACTAGCAATCCTAAACCAGTGGATATCCAACTAAGTCCATCAGGCCATTACAAGGTCTTTCTGGATGATGCCCACTGCGAGAAGATCAGTAATGGTTGTGGAGTAACAATGGAAGATGTCACTGAAGCCTTGCTACAGGACAACGCTGAAAGGGCTCCGATCGACCTCCCACAACCAGGGGCCGCTCTTGAAAGGATTGAGGAAAGTACCTTTGATCCGGATCCGGAAGATGAATTGGCCTCCGAGGAGGATTAAGCTCGTTGCTTCCGTTAGTGGTTAAGGGTGATTAGTCATTCAGTTGTCTTTAATTTCTAATGTTATTTAAAAAAAAAAAAATTTCTTGGAATTGTCATGGGCTTGGGTGCCCGGACAAATGTAATGTGGTTAGAAGTATGGTCAGGCAATCTAAATGTGATATTTGTATGTTTCAGGAGACAAAGCTTAATGAAAACAATTTGAATTATACGGGACTGTTCTTACCTTCTTATTTCAGCTCACATAGTGCATTTAATTACGCTATTGGCACATCAGGGGGTATTCTTATTGCTTGGAAATTTTATTTTTGAGTTAATAACAAGCTTCTCAACCAGGCACACTATTTCAGTTATCCTTAGGCAAAGTGGGGCGGAGGACAGCATCGTGCTGACCACAGTCTATGGTCCAAGTGTGGACAATGAGAAACCGGCTTTCATTCAGGAACTGCACCTCCTGGCGCAAAACATTCAACTTCCCTGGGTCATAGCTAATGACTTCAACCTGGTCCGTTGGATGATCGACAGGTCTGGTGATTATCGAGGAGACCAACTGATGGATATGTTCAATTATTTCATAGGAACAGTGGGCCTAGTAGATGTACCGGTCAAGAATCGCTCATACACATGGTCCAACAAGCGACCGATACCTTCCTTCTCCAAAATCGATCGCATGTTCACATCACATGACTGGGCTCGCGGTTATCCTGTCACAGTGGTGGAGGCCTTAGGCATGCTGGTCTCTGATCACTCGCCTCTTTTGATGACATGTCGAAACATGGTTCCTGTGCCTCGCAAACACAAAATTGAGACGTTCTGGCTCCGATACGAACAACCAAGGTTAATGGTTCAGGAACTCTGGAATGCATCCAATTCCAATTCACAGGTAACCCTACCTCAATTTCATCTAAAAACTGAGGTACTACAAAGAGCACTTAGGTTGTGGCATGGTAAGGATTTTAGTCAGATGGAATCACAGCTAACCATGTGCAAGAAGGCAACTTTATTTTTTGACAGAATAGAGGAGCACAGACCGCTGGCGGCTCATGAGTTCAAGTTGAGATGCAAAATAAAAGAGCGGGCCTTCGAACTTGCCAACAATATTGAGGAGCGATGGCGACAGCGGGCTAGATACAATTGGCTTAAACAAGGAGACAGGAACACACGGTTTTTCCACGCCTTCGTCTCGGCTAGATCTCGCAAAAACCTAATACTGACAATTGAGAAAGATGGCCAAACGATATCAGACCCGCCTGGCATACAAGGGGCATTCTTACAAAATCTGCAGGAGTCCCTGGGCAATACAGAACGGGTTAAGAAGGCAGATCTAACGGCACTGTATCCGGAACAGCACAACCTATATCATCTCCAGTTACCCTTTACGGAGGCTGAAATAGAGGGAGCGGTTTTCCAGCTGGCTAAAAACAAGGCATCGGGTCCTGACGGGCTGCCCAATGAATTCCTCCAAACTTACTGGGATGTTCTCAAACCTACTGTGACTGCATTAGTCATAGACTTCTACAACCACACTTTGGATCTCACTCAATTCAATAGGGCAGATGTAATCATGATTCCTAAAGGAGAAACACATAACACGGTGAAAGATTTTCGCCCCATAAGTGTGGTCAACTTGGTCCCTAAACTAATCTCCAAGATTCTGGCTAATCGTTTGAGAGTGGTGCTACCGGACCTAATCTCTCCTCAACAGACAGCTTTTATAGCGGGGCGACAAATATCATATAATTTTGCAGCAACACGGGAAGTCTTACAGCACACGGCCTCTTCCAAAAATTCAGCCGTTTTCATGCAAATCGACCTTCCAAAGGCATTTGACACCGTTAATTGGGACTATCTATTAGATATCCTAGCAACAAGGGGCTTCTCTAACAGATGGATACGGTGGATTAGAACAATATTGGAAACGGCATCTTCAAGAGTTCTCATCAATGGCATACCAACACAATTCATTACCCATCAACGGAGATTGCGTCAAGGCGATGCCCTCTCGCCCATGCTTATCAACTTGGCCGTTGACACTTTCCAGCAAATGATCAAGGCTGCCAACAGTTTCCTTACTGTGTCCATTTCTCAGAAAACACGGGAATCGATCCTTGCATATACCAATACGCGGATGACACAGCCGTCATTGCCTCGGCAGATCTGACTACCTTGGTCATGCTAAAACTGATGCTTAGAATTTTCTCATCTATCTCAGGTCTCAAGGTGAATTACAACAAAAGCTTACTTGTCCCGATTAATGTACGAGAGCATCAGGTGCAATGGATGCAGGCATTAATGGGCTGCAAGCGCACTCAGTTTCCGGTTAAATACTTAGGGATGCCACTGTCTATCCTAAAACCAACCAAAGTGCAATTCTTACCACTGATTCAGAAAGTTGAGCGAAAACTGGCTGGTTGGCAAGGCAGACTAATTTCAAGAGGAGGCCGATTGGAGCTCGTCCGATCAGTCCTATCCTCAATCCCGGTGTACTTTATGACATGCTTCAGACTTCCCCAGTGGGTTATTGCACGAATAGATCCCGTCCGGCGCATCTTTCTGTGGGGAAAAGCTGAGGGGCAGGGGAGGAGTTTCTCCCTTACTAATTGGATGACGGTTTGTATTCCAAGGCAATGGGGCGGGATGGGAGTTCTGAACCTGAATATACTCAATATCTCTCTGCTTCTCAGATGGTGGTGGAAAGCCTACAATGAACCAAGCTGCCTTTGGACATTAACCATCACTAAACTGAGAACTAGGGGGGTGGGGGTTCAACTGCCACTGATATGGCTTGTTGGTGGTTCCTATTTTTGGAAGCAAATCTCTAAACTGAAGGAGTTGTTTAACTGGTGCATATCCTGGCACATTGGCGATGGTAACAACATCTCCTACTGGTTTGATACTTGGGAGGATCGGCCAAGAGGGATGGCAATGGGTGCCAACATAACAAGACGAGCAATCTCACTCAGAGAGGCATGGCCAATACAACACACGCTACAACCGGACAGGCCGGTACAGCGACAAGTACAGTTCACTGACATGGAGGACACAATATCATGGAGATGGGAACCATCCGGTATCTACACAACTAAATCAGTGTACCGGATCCTGACAGGGGGGGGGGGGAAGACTAGAGCACCCTATGTCAAAATCTGGAGTTGTAAAATTCCTCCAACAGTTAGGATTTTCGCATACCTATTACTCCAAGGCAAAATTATGACAAGAGATGTACTCAGAAGGAGGGGTCTACAGGTACAGAGGGAGTGTGTCATGTGCCGGGACTGCCCTTGTGAATCAGCGGCACATTTACTATACCTGTGTCCGTATGCAGTAGAAGTCTGGTTCCATGTAGCCAACATTATCCAAAGGCGTATCATGAAACCGGCAATGACAATTGCAAACATATGGGAGGCCTCCTGGCAGCTGGCAAGGCAGGAGTCAAACATGCCCCAAAAGGAGTGGCTGTCGCGTTTTATATGTGTGGCTTGGCACATCTGGAAAGGGAGGAACATGGTGATCTTTCAATCTGAGCGGTTACCCCCAATGATACTGGCACGAAGATGTATACAGGAGATGAGCCTCTGGCTCAAATATACCTGAGTAATTATAGCATATGCAGTAGATGATTTGTTTTGTATAGGCTACAGTGTGTCTATTTAGTGAACTCTGTGATTTATAATAGCGTGTGCACAAGGCCGCGCATTAGGTTGTAACTACTTTTTTAATCAAAGCACACCTGGCAGCTTCTGCTAGGCTTTTCAAAAAAAAAAAAGTTATGGATGAGGTTTGAACTGCTTTTAACTATTGGTCTCCAACTTTCTCTTATTAAAGAATCCTCCTTCGTATCAAATCTCAGATCTTCTTCTTTCTAAAACACTGATTATTTACTCCTTTCTAAAATTTCAGCACCGTTGCCACCTCAGTGTCAAAATGCTCCTTGTTAAAAATGATCGTCATTGTCAGATCAGCCAACGCTCCAGTCAGATCGTCACTGTCATTGTCGGATCTCACATCTATGTCGAGATCGACTGCCTCCCGCTGGAAAGAGAGACCATCTCCGCCCAGTCAGGTTGCACACGTCCTCCTCGACGGTTCAACGAAACAAATTTGTTTGTTTGTGTGCATGCATTCTTTCTTCTTCTTCTTCTATTCTTCCTTTTATCAATCTGATCTCTCCAATCAAGGAGCAAGAGCTTAATCGCAATTCCTTCCCCTTGTGTCCTTTGTCCCCTGTTACTTCCGAATCCGACTCTGCTGCAAGACCCTGTTATTTAAATTTCAGCCGTTTATCTATGTTGAGATTCCGGCATAAAAAAAATTAAATGGTCTCTCTTATTTGGAGAGCAGCAGAGTCGTTTTCGTTACTTCTGCACCCGGCTCTTTGTGGCTAAAAAAATTATCATTTAAACGCCATATATTCAATATCCCCACAAAAATTTAATATTCTTTTTTATTCTCTTTTATTTAGTTATTTTTACAATAACGTACCTTTGTTTTAAATGTATCCTTATTTCTTATTACAGAGCAAAAGTTTAACAACAAAAACTTCCCCTCAGTGTTGTAAAAAAATGACCGTTAAGGCAGATTAAACGGCCGTTTAATCGTTAACGACGGCCAAACTGTTACGAATACACTTAACGGATGCCTGTTTGCAGATAAAAATGATTAATCTGTTGTTTTATCCCTTAATCATCCGTTTATTTTCGTTTATTCCCGTTTATTCCAGTGAATATTTTTTTTTCACATTGCTTTTTTTTTTTTTTTTTTTCTGTGATAGTGTGTGATAATAAGATTTATAAATCATGTATTATAGTTTTATTTGTGCTTAGATATTCATTCAATATTTTTTATATATGTTTTTTCTTTACTTTGAAATTGATAATTCTTCTATTATTTATATACCATATATTTTCTTACTTACTGATGTAATTTTTTCAATTAGTACGATATGTTTATTTATGAAATTAAGTTGTTATTATAAACTAAATTTAGTGTTTTATATTGGAATGTTTCATTTCTTTCAAATAATATGTTATTAGTGTTTGAAAAAGTTTAATTCTCAAATTTGTGTTTTCATTAAATAAATGTGTTACTCACACATGTAAAATACTTATGTATTAAGAAGAAATAAGCGTAGTGTCATGTTATAATGATAAAACTAAGTTAAATTAAGTTTATTTGATAAGTTTAATGATTTAAATAAATTATGATATATATACATAAATTTAATAAAAATGTTAAATTGTCCGCATAATTTCAATTAATCTCTTGGCGATATCTCATCCGTCCGACGACCGCATACTGTTATTTACAACACTGCTTCCCCTTGTGTCCCTTGTCCCTTGTTTATTCCTGAACCCGCTCTCTTTGGCTAAGAAAGTATATAAATTGTTATACTTATACCCCGTATGAAAATACATTGAAAGTTGCTGCTTCAAGCGGCGGAACAGATCCATTCCAAACTCCAAAGAAAGGTTCGCACCGTTGTATCAATTTAACGAGCGAGATGCGGTATACAGTATACTGGTATCAAACTAGAAATCAAGTCCATTCCTTTTTATAACATTTTTTTACTTCCTTGATTAAAAATGTATACTGATGTATATATTATATATAAATTCGTTGTAAAGCAGCAGTTCAAACGAATTTCATATAATAATGTGATCACATTATTATTTTTTTATTTCTATTTTGCATACTAAATGACTCATGCATGATTGAAAATTTGAAACTACTAATCTATCCGGTGAGCTTCTGAATTGGATGAATAAGATAAAACTCGAGTGAGAATGCGGGGAGCCGAATTTTTTTTAGTTACCACCTCAAACTTTCAAAATGCATACTTTATTATCGGTTGTCTAAAAGTTCATATCTTGCCATGTGTATAGACTGAGTATGCACACTATTTTGGATGCTCAAACGGGCAAAAATATGAATTTTTGGTGCACAGACTGGATGTGCGCACCCTCCAAAAAATAGTGCCCAGTCTCAGTCTAAGTTTTTGTTCTTTAATAAAAAAAAAACAAGAGACATTTGTATTTAATAATGGGTATTTTCTCCATTCAGTTATAACTTGTAACAATAACTAACATTTAGTTATTGATCTAGTGGCAATAGCAATATTTTCTATGTGAGGTTGCAAGTTCGAAAACCGAATAGAAAAATCACAAAAACAAGAGAATATTAAATAGTTGAGTGGCTCGACTTCCACCTTAACTAATTTTTTTTTGTAAAAATAACCAAATAAATGGTTAAAGAAGTAAAAGAGAATAAAAAGAATGTTAAATTTTATGAGAACATTGAATATTTTTATTAAAATTATTAACTATTTTTAAAAAATTGCATGGTCAAGAAATTTTCTCTAAAATGAGACGGATGGTGGCAAAAAAGCCCGTAGCTCGTGGCTCGTATTTAACTCGTTTGCTAACAGCTCGCTCGTTACTAGATTGAGCTGTTAACGAGCTAGCTCACTACTAACTCGATTCAGAATTAACGAGTTTAAGTTGGGACCTAGCTTGTTCGTGAGCTAGCTCGGCTAGGCATCAATTAATTTGTATGAATTTATGTGTATTTTATATTGTCCAGCTCTGTCCAACTTAGTTTAGCTCAGTCAAAAAAATTGTAGAATTTATTTTCATCTTAAAACAAGATTCAACCAAATCTAAGGAGCTAGCTCGGTCCAATTCGTAACAATTTGAAACTGAGATTTCAGCTCAAAACACCTAAAATCAACTCGCTCGTGACTCAGACAAGCTAGCTTGTGACGAGTTCTAGCTAGACCCAGCTCGTTGCCACCCCGTACCAGTGAATCACAGTGTGGAATTGAGAGTAGGTCTGATGCCCATCGAATCGGAGCTACTTTGGTTCGATATTGTGATGACCATCTGATCTGCATCAAAATTTGTGCATTCTATATTTAAATCTGTGTAAGTTTGTTTTAATTTTCGTACGCGTAGATTTTGATGCTAATTATACAGTGTTAGAGCTAATGAACCTAAAATATGTCCGATGGGCATCGGACCTACTCGGCTACTCCTATCTCCACAGTGTGAGTGTCCTTAGTATTTTCTGAGAAAAAGTACTAGTTATTTTATTTTATTTTTCTAAACTCTTGGGTTGGTCCTGTTGGACCGGCAGCGGCGACAGGGCGGTTTTACATTTTAATAATGATAATACTGCTATTTTTTTCTTTCTCCTCCTCAACTCTTCCTCTGTGAAACTGAAACCCACTGCGGCTGAATCCGATCGGCTCGTACCCGTCCCTATCCCTCTCTCCGTTCTCCTTCTTCCTTCCCAATCAAAACCCTAACCCTAAAATAAACAAAAGGCAAATCAGCCATGTCGGTCGCCGCCGGCGTCAGCGATGCTGCCATAGCAATCCGAGAGAAGCTCAAGGGAAGGATCGGTCAGACCAAGGTGAAGCGATATTGGCCTGGTAAGGCGCCGGATTGGGCTGGTATCGTCGATGAAGATCTTACGGAATTCCGTACGGCGCGTGACGCCAATTTAGAGAGGGCGTTCCCAAGCCGTGACGATTCTGATGCGGCACTGTCCAAGGACGATAGGCGGCTGAGGCGCCTTGCTGAGAGTCGGGTGGAGAACAAAGAAGAGCTCAGAGCTGACCACAGGCGGATTCGACAAGCTGAGATTATTTCTACTGCTGAAGAAGAAGGTGCTTTTTTTTTCTTCATAAATTTAGCTAAATATCAGTCTTATGTGATAATTTGAGAATAGATCAATTGGGATTTTCTGAAAATACTGTGTGTATCTTAATTGTGTTCATGTGAGGTTGTTTTATTGGCTACTGAGATTATTATATTACCACATTCTCTTGCATCAATTTTATTTATTTACATTTTTTTTTTCAAATTTAACAACGTAGTTAGCTTAGTTGCAAAATATTTCAGTAAGCACCTGATATTATATATCGTATTTGCTTACAACCAAAGATAAATAAATTAAGGAACAAACACTTAGTAAGCCCTGCCTTTCATTTTAACCCAACCCAATATTTTCATGGCTAGCTAATAACCTAATACAACTTTGGATCCGACTCCGCTGCTCTCCAAATAGGAGAGCAGGACCCTGTTATTCCAAATCTGACCGTTGAAATTTTTCATGCACGAATCTCAACACAGATGAACGGTCAAATTTGGAATAACAGGTCCTGCTCTCCTATTTGGAGAGCAGTGGAGTCGGTTCCTACATCTTTAGAGTGTCCATCATCATCATCTAAATACAGTTTTCTGGATTTCTATTTTATGTCGGTTCTCCAGGACAATTACTTCCGAGGCTGGGACAAATCATCAATTTTTAACAATAGGTTGCGAAGTTCAGATTTTTATTCACTATGCATATATGAAAGATGCCATGGATTGTAAGTAATAAAAAATATCAGGTGCTATTTGCAATGAAACATTTAAAACAAGGCTTAAACTCCTCTTTTTTCACACAGCTAAGCTAGATGCTGAGCCAGAGGAAGAGGACGAGGAAGCAGTAGAAGAGAGGCGTCGGCGCATCAAGGAAAAACGTCTCCAGAAAGAACAAGAGGAGGCGGCACTTCTGCCAGAGGAGGAAGAGGCAGAGGAAGAAGAGGAGGAAGAAGAGGAAGAGTCAGAGTATGAGACTGACTCAGAGGATGACCTGATGGGTCCCGCAATGCTCAAGCCAGTGTTCACCCCGAAAAACCAGAGGGACACCATAGCCGAGCGAGAGAGGCTTGAGGAGGAAGACAAGCGGCTTGAGGAAATGGTCAAGAAAAGAGCCCAAGAGAGAAAAGTGGAGACAAAACAATTGGTTGTTGAAGAAATCAGAAAGGATGAAGAAATCCAGAAGAATTTAGAATTGGACGCAAATAAAGAGGATGTTGATACAGATGATGAAATAAATGAGGCTGAAGAGTACGAGGCATGGAAGGTGAGAGAGATAGCCAGAATTAAGAGAGATAGGGAAGACAGAGAAGCGAGGTTGAAGGAGAGAGAGGAGATAGAGAAGTTGAGGAATATGACTGAAGAGGAGAGGCGGGAGTGGGAGCGGCGGAATCCGAAGCCTAGCCAAGGGGGCAATAAACAGAAATGGAAGTTTATGCAGAAGTATTATCACAAAGGTGCGTTCTTCCAGTCAGATTCTGATGACCGGGCCGCCACAGCAGGGACTGATGAGATCTACACGAGGGACTTCTCGTCTGCCACAGGAGAGGATAAAATGGACAAGTCCATTTTGCCAAAGGTCATGCAGGTCAAGCACTTTGGAAGGAGCGGTAGAACAAAATGGACACATCTGCTTAATGAGGATACGACTGATTGGAGTAATCCGTATGTGACCTATCCAAACCCCTTTCTGTTTATTTTTTAAAAATAAAATTTGTCTGTTATTTAGTTTGTTTGGCTACTTGCACCTTTGTACCATGCCGAAATGTTATAAATGTCAAGTGAGGGTTATACCAAATTTAACCCTAGGGGTGTTCAAATGGTTCGGTTTATTTGGTTTTAAATCGAACCGGAAAATTTCGTTAAATGGTTCGGTTTTTCGGTTTAAATGGTTCAAATTGGTTGATTTTATGAAATAGTTCGGTTTAAATGGTTCGGTTCGGTTTTGAATTCTCAAAACCCAATAAATTGAACCGACCGATTTTATTAATAGTTTGAAACTTCGTGTATTATTTTGGTTCATTTTCGGTTTCGAATCTACGTGTTTTGATTTTTTGAGATTGAATTCCTCTATTCGGTTCAACCGAAGTTTAAATTGGTTTAATTGGTTCGGTTTTAATTTGGTTTGCTATTTTAGTTCAGTCGGTTCGGTTGGATTTTCAAAAACCGGAAAAAAGTTTGGTTTGGTTATTTTAGTTCGGTTTGGACTGAACTGACTGGTTGAACACCCCTATTTAACCCCTCCTTTGCTGCTCTTCTAAAGAGCCTGCCTTACCTTTTGCTGGTATAGTATTTAATTTTATATCTATCCTTTCATCGCCATGTTATGGATAGTACATTCAATATTTGAATATCCGATGCTATTTTAATATATTTGTGAATTAATGTTTTTGTTGCACATTAGGTGGACTTCAAATGGACCACTTCGAGCCAAATACAATGAGAAGATGGGCGGCATGAATGCACCTATCGCCAAACCAAAAGGAAGCAAGAAGTTGAAGGATTGGGAGAACAAGTAACAGATTATTTTAGTGTGGAGAAATATAGCTCCAAAGCAATCTCGAAATTGCTCGTGAGTTTTTTTAGCATGGTGTATGATGTTTGACTTAGATTCTTAAGCTTGTATCTTATTAGATAAACTGATTGAGGAAGTTATTCATCCAGTAGTATTCTCACAAGAGCATGTATGTGATCATTTATCAGTTTAGATAGCAACCCTTGCTACATGCAGCTGTTGTGTTTGGGATTCTTCAGTGCATTATCAATGATATATTACACTAATTCTGACTAATCGAACTGAATGCTGTTTGGATTTTACCACGACTCGCGAACTGCAACATAAACTCATATTTCGTGTCATATGATCAGTGGGCATCTTTTGTCAGTTCGAGTCATCTGACTGCTATCAAAAATTGGTTTTCGGTATCTTTTACTAGTCTCTTTTACTAGTCTCTACCCAACCGATAACAAATGTTGCCCTTTTATCTTAGTCAAATTTTAAAAGTTCGATCAGAATGTTCAAATGTTTTTTGAAATTACATTATCAATGGCACATCACCAAAATCAGCATTTTTATCATCATGTTACTAGAGCCATGACATACAACAGCGGCAACAGGATCACTACTGAACTCAACACAAACAGACCTGATCAACCTATTTATACAAGAAGGCTAAAACAGAAAAATCAAAAGATTGTGCCCTCATATTCGAGGCCTAACTCTGCGTCCACTAGTATCGCCTCCATCTGACATCTGGGCCCACACACTCTGGCTCTTACCTCCACTGCTACACTCCTCTTCACAACCCGCCACAGTTTTAAGGAGCTCTGACTGGAGAGAAGGGCAGTGTTCTTTGAGATACTCAAATCCATCTGATCTTATTACAGCTGCAGATATACAAGGGCATCTGGCATGTTATGAAACTTGATCTACTTAATTTAGATACTTCGTAAACCCAATAACAAAATGGAATTTCTGACCAGATATCAGGAACCATATATGCATAGCAAAAGCTTCCAGGACCTGAGTTGTACTAGGTAGAATAAGAACCTTTTATCACGTGAATTTCAAGAAATATTCTATACGCAACTTTAGGGTTAATGAACTGCATATCAATGTTTCTAATATTAAACATTTGGATCAATTTCCCTTTTGCTTATATTTGAAATTCTGCATAACTGCCAAAAAAAAAAAACAGCACTCCCTCCAAAACAAAAAGGTATCCTATCCAGATTCACCAGATGAAAATTCGATCTTTCCAGGACACAAAGTATTCCGATTTCATATTTAATCTAAAATGCAAATAATACCTGAGAGATTTTCAGCAGCAAATCTGAGACAAACAGCCTTGAGCTCCATGGCATTGTACTGATCAGCTAAAGCAAGAGTAGTTGAAACTGTATTTATGTTAATGCCCTTGCATAGGTATGCTTCACAGAGTAGCCTCAGGCGGTCCAGCTGGTACTTGTCCGAAGCAGCTAGTAATTTTGCAGCTAAGGTGTCAAAAATAGATGACTCGGAGCTCGATGCAGCCAATACATCCTCATCCACCAGTTCATCTTTATAGATGAAATGCAACATTGCCTGAGAAAGCCATGCCATAAGAAAAGTCTTCATCCAGTAACCAAGAAAAAAAACGCAGCACCAATAAATCCATGAGAAAGCATTTGTAAAATAGCAAATAGCTCCATTTAGTCCTATGTCGGTTATAGAACCAATTCCTACTATTCTACATCTACTGTTATTACTTATTACTATAACCTCTAATAAAAAAACACTTATCAATGTATAATTGATATTTATTTAGTCGCCTAATGCATATCACTGATCGGTTGGTGCTATGGCTCCAAATCTTGATTTTTGAGATTCAAACGGTTGATCCAACCCCACTCAATTTGATATACATATTTGAAATCTTGTAGGGAACCGAGTTGCACATTTGTTAGGATCTTTTACAAATTTTCAATATGGAAAAATCAATGGTTCTCTCCATATCCAAAAGAATAGTAAAAAATTAATGATTTCGACATGCATAGATTGAATTGAGCTGCTCAGATTGGCCATTTGAATCCCAAAAATCAAGATTTTAGAGTCATAGCAACGGTCCATTGGTGCTATGCCTAGCTCCTGGATTAACTCTATTATTTATTAATCTGTCCCAAGTTCTATCATTGTACAGTATACTAGTCAATTAATGCATGAACATATTAGCCAGATTTTCTGACGCAACAAGATCGCTAACATATATCTGCTGTATTTTCTTTTCATGAAAAAGAGCATTAGAGATATTCCGCTTTTGAGTATAAGTAACTTGTCAGTTAAGGAATAAAAATAATTTGACAACTCAAAACATTAAAAATATGAAAATATTCTCTATATTAATATATATAAGATGTGTCATAGTTTAATACACAGCCTCTAAAAATGACAGACAACAGACAACAGATAATTTTTGTTTTTTGTTTTTAAAAAAATAAATAAATGTTCCACTCATGCTTGCCAAATCTATTGGTTGTCAAATATCCAATTATCCAGTCCATTTTGGGGAAAAAAAGAACAAAACATTGATAGGATGTCATCATCATCCAATTGAAATAGAACAACTCAAAGAATTACTAGTGTTGGTATATAAGTTTTGATTTGACTTATTATTGATGCCTCGATTTGACATATACGTAACCTCTGGTGCTTTTTGGCTATATTTGCTTGAGTTAAATCTTAGCATGGAAGCAAGCAACCAAGGCAGATTTCTGGAGTGAAGTCTCGCTAATACAATTTTGCAGGTACAACTACTGACTAAAACAAAAGATCAACTAAAAGTTGTAAAAGGTAAAGCATCAAAGAGGCAGGCTTTTTCTGGTGTTTATTCAAAAAAAAAAAGTCCGTAAATAACTCAACAGATGTTGGGCACCTTACCAAATATTTGAAATGATGGGTGTAATTGTAAATGGTTAATAACAAATCAATAAAGAAAATGAAGTTGAATAGTAAAACCAAACCTTGAAAACTTTAGGATCCATTTCATCAATAACAATCTCCTCTTCACTTCCACTTGCCTCCTCAAAAAACTTATTTCTAAACACTGTTGAGCGGGCTGCCATGACCAACTTATGTGCATGAAATCTCTCACCACCTACATTAAAAACAACATCGGCACCGTCTTGGTTGTCCAAAAGGGTCCCAAAATGGGATCCGATATCAGGTTCTGGAACCTGTATTGAGTGGGGTCTGTATGTATCCATGGTATTTACCACCACACCAACTGTACAATTAATCTTCAGACAATCGTCTTTTAGAAAGTCTGACACCTCAAGTACAGTTCGCCGGAAAAAACGCTTGTAGCCCCTGGATAGAGAAATTGGATTATAAATTGATTCACAGATAACTAAGTTCTGTTTCCTTCCAATTTGTAGCCAATAGTTTACCAATATTGCAAATATGTCCTTACATAGCTGTATTCTCAAACTAAATGGTTGCTGTGCTGGGGCTAAGTGCAATTAAACTAAATGGTAGCTGTATTCTCAAACTAATTTGGTACAAATGTTCCCAATCGCAGGTTGCCAACAACCCGGTAAAGTGGAACCAGCAATCTGGTGAAGAACACAGATTTCACAGATTTTGGACTCGCAACCCTAGTTTATAGTTGTGTATCTTGAGGTTGAGAGCAAAGGAGTAATTATTATTTCTTGATTTGAGCTTTTATCGATTGAAATTTCGATTGTTATGAGAAAGTAACAGAGGTCGAAAAGAAATACAAGGGGGGCATCTGGCTGGGTTGGAATATGGAAAAGAATCTTCAATAATTACTTGAGAAACGCGTGGTCTATAGATTTGCATTAAGAAAATTTGAAATTTGTATTGGTTCATAAAGAACTGTGATCATATGATATCGAGATGAGAACTCTTACTGTGCCCGTCATGATTTTGTCTAGGAGAACAATTTCTCGGTTAAATTGGTATGTTGTCAAGCGTGTAGCAAATCACATGTAATACAATTTATTGATTTATCCTACTGATTGTCATATGAAGATGCAATAAGAAACCTTGTAATTATCGTCATAACTATCTCTATTTATACGAGAGATCAAAACATTACATTTTGTAACCTTAATTGCCTATGGAAACTTATTGATATTATTTGTGATTACGTTCCAAGAAATCGTGTCCTAAATGTTGTATTTTGTTACAATCCAATCTTTACAACTCTCACTGCCCAGATTGTTCCTCATACCAGTGGGTGTACCGCATTTTATTTCCCGTTCCTCCTACCGTATGTCTTTCCCGCTCTCTTGCAACACTGTTTTGTACAAGTTTTATCTTAATTTATCTAAGACAGTGCAATGTGGTGAACTCTATTCTCAAACAAGAGCACAATAGACTGAGTGACAGCAAGACAACAAATAAAAGGGAATTTAAAGAGAACTTTATTCGTACCACATGCTGCCGCGATACTTGAGTGTGTAGGGCCCGCTCTCTAGTGACCTGTCAAAGTGACTGTGTACCTTGTGCTTCCCCTTCCCACTCTGATCCACTAGTGTGAGCTCAAACAGGGCCCTCACATCAGTTCCTTCACTGGCCAGTGCAATAAAAACAGACACATAGGTTGAATTATCTTCAGGATTTTTACCGTCAGGATAGAAGTAAATCGCCCACTGGTAACCTCCCACAGTAAAACTGTCGCTTGCTATGTGCTTGCCAACTCCCATGCCTTTTGCTAAAGAATAACCTTCTATCACAAACCTATCAAGAACAAATTTCAATTCTAAATTGGTAAAAAAATTCAGACACAAAAGAGAATATTTATGGAATTGCCACAAGCTTACAATTTTTCACCTGGTTGTTCTTTCTAATATTGACTTAGCTGTGTGAAAATTTGATAGTATACCTTTTCATTTGAATTTTATGTGCAATGCCAACTTTCTTATCGGTCATTAGAAACATTCTTTCAGATTTAATAATTCAGTACCATCTTAGTCTAGTCTGGTACCAGAACACCCTTTGATCTTTTTATTGTCATCTTTTTGTTAGTTGGTTTCATAATTAAGGTAACTTGAGAATGAAGAATAAATAATGCCACATAACCTCAACCTGTGCAATAACATACTGCTGAGGTCTTATATCTGAAACTAAAAACCTGTTGCTGCAGCACCTAAACACAACATGGAAATTACCACAATTGCTAATTTCAACAGTAGTAAACACTACTCGTGCTTTAAACAGAAAGCAATTTCAATAAATTCAAAACTTTTAGAGGTTGAATTAAACAAAGATTCAGCAATTCACCAGCAATTGTTAATACTAAAAAGAACTACAACAAAATCTCAGACTCCAGCGAGAATTTGCCAAATAAACCTAATTTAAATTAAGCAGAAAGAATCTACGAACTTGTGGGAGCCATTCACCGTCTCAGTAACCGACCGTGACCTCGTCGGAGAAGAAGGCCCGTGGCGGTCCCTAGAGCGGCCACGTGGAGGAGAGGAGATAACCGCCTGCTCGTCGTCCGATGGAATCATGGTTCAGATAATGTATCCAAACCGGATCCGATCCGGATAAGCTGAGATCTGAAGGGGGATTTCACAATTGGGGAAATTTTCCCGAACTAGGGTTTCCGAAGATTTCTCTTCCTTTTCTTTTCCTTTGTATCTGTTTGCGTCTCGAACTCGAACGCTCACGATTATTTTGATTCTATGGAAGAGATATTGATGCTTTTTGTCGATTCAATCCCTGCATGTTATATATATTATACTATTTTGTTATAGAGAAGCAGGACGGGAACCTTGAAAGCAGCTTAGGTCCAATGGCCATCGGACTCAAACTGAGTACGATGGTTCTATAACCGTCAGATCCGTCCGCATGGATTTAATATCCGTGCGTGTTCAATTTAATATTATGTGCACAGATCTTAAAGCGGATCGAACGGTTAATGAATTCATTGAACTCATTTTGGGTCCAATGGGCATCGGACCCAACCTGCTCCGACCATTTCAACTTAAATGCTTCAATGGAAGTGAGTGAGAAATGGTGCTTCAATTGGCAGCCTTATGCTGAAAACTGAAGACCAGTCGGCGGTTTGCAGAGAGATCCATAAAATTTAGCAAATTCCGTTCATTAGTTCACACGCAAGTCTTGGCTCTGGAACTTCCATTTTGGAAATGGAACGTTTGTTAATTGTTACTTTTGTGGATATTTCACACTGGCTTGGAGACTAGATGCGTCTATTAATTGACTGCTAGGTCCATCTTAGCCTTACAATTAGGGTAGATTCAATTGTAGATTCAGAATTTTCGTCGAGTAAAAAATTATCGAATCAGATTTAAATAGCTAATTAAAATTAAACTCATTGACTAATTAGATATTCGATAAAAAATAATGTTTTAATTTATACTTTTCAATACTCTAACTTGTAATTTCTGATATTTTAACCTATAATTCTCATTACCAATCATAATTCAAAAAAAATTATTTTAATTTTAATTTTAAATTTAACCCAAATTACAAATCAAACATTCAGAGGAAGGAGTGCAAAGTCGATTGAAACGTCTCAATCTCCACAAAAACTCAAAATCCACCAAGACAGTTGTCCCCTAGAGACCATGTGGATTCGCCCTTGCTTACAATGATCTATTTCTTACATCCTAATTGGAATGTGCGATCAAGTCACACGACACAAAATTAGAGATGGCATATTAACTTAGACTTATTTTTGTTTGACAGAATTTTTTATTCTTATTGTGAGACAGATTTAAAGTGATCAGGATGACTAAATTCTGTAGGGATGTTCGACAAATTGGATAGGATTAAATTTTAAATTCTGCTAAGGAAGAGATGTTTGGTAACAAAAAATTAAGAAAGTTGATGTTTAGCTTTCTTAAAGAGCCTCAAGGTAATGTTCAGCACATCCTCTTGAGGGTTTCTTAGGGCTCCTTAAGAAACTAAGAAGTCTTAAGCTTACTAAACACTTGCTCCTTTATAAAGCTTAAAATCACTTTCTTAAGACTTCTTTTGTCCACATTTTTAAGGAGTCATTCTATATGACTTAAGGTTTTGAGACTCCTTAAGAAAGCTAAGCATGCATTTTTTTAACTTTTTGTTGCTGAATATCTATTCCTTAGCGGAGCTTAAAATTTAATCTACCCAACTTGCCGAACACTACCCAAGTGCTTAAGCCACGTAGAATAGCTCCCTAAAAGTTTGAGCAAGATTAAGAATGCGGACAAAATGAGGCTTAAAAAAGTGGGTTTAAGGAGCTCTAAGAAGGTACGCCGAATACTACCCATGTAATTAAAAAAATATATAAATTTATGTATAATTTTTTATATTATTAACAAAATTCTATAATTTGTCCATGTGTTAATGAAGCATTTGTTTAATTAAATAAGAAGAAGAAGATAACAATAATAATGATGAGCTAGTTACGAATTATCAACGAAAATTCAAGTCTTCATTTCGAAATAAAGTCCTAAAAAAACTCTAGTTATTGACTAATGGGGGTTTTCTTATGCACCTTTCAAAAACATAAAAGATGCGTATTTTTTAGGGGTGTAAATGGATTCAGATTATCCGCGGATAATCTACTTATTATCCGTATCTTGATTAAACAGATACGGATACTTGCGGATATGGATACGGATATTTTTAGTATATGGAAAAATAATCCAGATACGGATGCAGATAATTCCGTGAGGATATAAACGGAGCGGATATCCGTATATATCCGGATCCGAAATTTAATCTTTTAGTACCTGTTCGGCAAGGCTCCTTTAGCCTCCTTTTCTTCTTAATCTGCACTAATCCTTCCGAACAGACGTGCCTTAGCAAAGATTTAGATGCCTCCTTAGCGTCAAAATTTAATCCTGCTCCCCCCCTTCCTTAAGATCAGAGCTCCTTAGATGCCTCCTTAAGACCTTTTTCAGCTACTTTTTAGACAACTTTACCCTCAAGACTGTACGATTTCTTAAGGAGCTCTCATTTATTTATTGTTATCTATTCTCTCTCTCCCTCCATGAACACAGAACCCTAGGCAATAGAAAAAGGAAGTTGCCTCATCTCTCTGACGCAGTTCATCGGTTCTCCGGCGACAACCGCTCTAATCGAAGGCCACAGAGAGGTTCGCATAGAGATGCTCTATCTACTGACATCTCATTTGATATAAGTTCTTTCTTTCTTCTTGTTTCACTTTGAAAATTCTTCGTTTTGGGTTGCTGAGATATGCATCTCTGAAGAAATTGCTCTAAAATCTCTGGAGAGATGCTCTATCTGTTGACATCTCATTTTTTTTTAAGTTTTGGGATTTCGTCAATTTTTTTAATTTCTTTTAGTTTTTGGATTTCGTGCAATTTTCATCCAAGTTATATTATTTTCTAAATCTTAGTTACCTCACAACGAACCTGGTTTCTTTTTAATCCAAATTTCTTAATTTATTTAGTTATCTTCTTTTGAATAATTTCATCTACTAGTTTTTGTCTCGTCTTAATGGTAGTTAATTTATTTTCATTTTTCTTGTATGAGGTCAGAAGATGAATAAAATATGAGCGGTATATGTTCGAAGGTTTATAGGCTAGTATATTTTAGTCTCTATTTGGTTCCAACGAACAAGAAAAAGAAAAATAAAGTACTAGTATTGGAATTGGACACCTCTGGTACCATGTTCTGGTTTTTGACATTACTCAATGAAAACAAATGAACTAAAAAGAATTCATCTTTAAAGCAGTTCAGGAATACTGGTACCAACAATTAGTCAATTACCTGGAGCTTAATTACTTGAACTTTACTTTAATATTGCATACTAGCACGTTTTTTCAATAAACATAATTTTTTTTAGTTTAAAAAAATGAATACTAACATGTTTATGAGTAACACTCATATTAAAAAATTGTTGTTCCTATATTTGTAGATACCGGTACGTCTTTTAAAAAAAAAATGAGCTACACATTTTTAGGGATACTGAGAAAAAAAAAATGAGCAACACATTTGTTTCTGTAAAGTAATCATTTTTATTTTTCTTTGTAGAAAAATACATTTTGCATTATATCATCTCATTCCTATTTCTTTTGAATAGTAGTAACATGAATGAAATGATATTGAGAAAAACCTTAAAACTATTTTTGAATTCTTAAAGGAAAGTACATAATATTTTTTTTTGAAATTCTTATTCTAATAAATTTATTTGTTTATTTCTTAGGTAATATGGATAATTTTAATTTCGAGGAGCTTATGAATGTTTTGAATGATGATGATGAATCATGGATTTTTATGAATAATATACTTTCTAGTACCACATTTGGTGGTTCATCATCATCATCTTCCACACAAGATCAAGATAAGAGGAGAATGTCGGGTGTTGAATACATAAACGACATACTTAATGCAAGGCCGGAAGTACCTTATGATTATTTACGAATGAACAAAACCAAATTTCTTGTCCTTTGTGATGCAATATTGGCAAAAGGTATCGTCAATATTGATGAGGTGACAATAGAAGAACAAGTTGGTATGTTCTTGCATATAGTTGGCCATGCCTCAAATATGAGAGGTGTTAGCTATCATTTTCAACGTTCTTTGGACACTGTCTATCGAACATTCAATGATGTTTTATGGAGCATCATTGAGATGAAGAGCGATTACATCAAGTTGCCCGAAGCCAATGCACCAAGACATGCTTGTGTCGGGGAACACACAAGTTTCTCTCCATTTAAGGTAATGTCATTTTGAATAATTTATAAGATTAAAATCGAGGATATTGAAATATTGTATAAATATTTGTTACTTTTAATTTAGGGTGCCTTGGGCGCTATTGATGGTACCCACATCCCCGCTTTCGTAAAGAAAAAGAAACGAAGAAGACACATTAATAGAAAGGGTTTTGTTTCTCAAAATGTTATGGCTGCAGTTGACTTTGACATGTATTTTATTTATGTGTCAGTCGGATGGGAGGGTTCAGCTGCAGACATGAGGGTCTTGCGTTCAGCATTAAATGATGGTGGTTTCATCGTTCCTATGGGTAGATATTACCTTGCTGACTCGGGGTATGCAAACACAGGTAGTTTTCTTTGCCCATATCGTGGCCACATATATCATTTGGCACAATTTCAACAGTTATCTACATCAAATCGGTATCAAACAACAGAAGATTTATTCAACCATTGCCATGCCCAACTTCGGAATGTCGTTGAGAGGACTTTTGGAGTATTAAAAATGAGATTCAAGATTCTTAGAATAATGCAACCTTACAAATACAGAAAGCAAGCACTAATTGTGTTTGCATGTTGTATTTTACATAATTTCATCAAACGTCAAAATGAGATTGAAACAGAAAATGATATTTTCTTGGATGAGCAAATAATAGATGAGGAAGATGATGATGAAGATGTTGAGCAATCCGGAATTACCACTGGTCTCAACGAAACACAACTTGGAGACTTACTCCGAACGGGCATTAGAAATAGTTTGTGGGAAAATATGTCAAACAGAGCAAGAAATCAAAGAGGACGTAGAAATTAGTTATTGTTGAATATGCAAAACTATCTCTAGTGATATTATATTTTTGTTTTAATATCTAATATGGATTACATTTTGTCTCAACGAATTGTGCTGGACACTTTGTTATATGAAATTTGTTGACCTTTTTTTTCTTTTCCATGAGTTCACTTTATTTTACATTGATTGTTCTAATTATTTGTTATTTTTTCAAACTTGCTTACTTGACACTGTTTTCAGTTTATTATTTGTCAAACTGTTTTATTTTTCTAATATTATTAAACTCCCGCATAACTACAAAAGTGTTGCTTAACATCATTGGTATGCGCTTCTGGTTCCTTTTTTTTGGGCTATGGTATGTATATTTTTTTCCTTTTTGTGTTTAGTTGTTATTTTATAGTACAAGTATGTTTTGTTGCAAAGAATCATATATATACAGTTTCAATTATCCTATGTTTTTTAATACTGGATATGTCTTTTGATACGGGGGAAGGGTTGACATAGCTGGGAAGCTGAGTTTTTTTTTATCAGTTTTTAAGAATAGTCGATATAGCTACTGGTCCATGGTGGTATAGCTGTAGTGGTAATTTTAATCAGTGTTTTGATGGTAACAAATTATTATTTGTTTGATTGCACACATTAATAATATCTAACTTATCCAACATAATTCCATCAATGAAGAAAAAAAAAATAAACCATGGTCAAATTTAACAAGTGTTACTTTGATGAAATATATTTAATTACTTTTAATTAAAATCATAACACAATTTGATTAATTAATCATATTATATGACAATAACAAAATGAAGGGTAAAATAGTCTTTCACTTCTCATCTATATTTTTTATTCAAATATATACTACAATCTTAATCCTTGGTATTTGCCGAACGCGAACTCCTTAGCGCTCCTTAAGTACTTAATCCTTCACTCCTTAATCCATGTTGCCGAACGGGGCCTTAGCAACTTTCAATTTATTTCATCCTTGCGAAGTTTCCAAAAAACATACATATTCGTTTAAGTACAAGAATTTTGGTAGAAAAATTATATAATATATTAGGATAATGGATTAGTTCTCTGAACCAATAAGTAATTAGTCATGCATAATTGTCACTATGCAAACTTAAAAAGTCCATTACATTTTTGTCAGTTTAGGTAATTGATAGGCATAAAATATACAAACATTTACACATGTTCAATCTAGATTTTATTATGAAAATACTCTAAATATCTTGTATTTTGATATATAAATGTCTTAGATTACACCTGGAATCAAGTTACTGCCTATGCTTGTTTTAAATTGCAGAAAATGGCGAAAAATGACAAAATACGGCCTTCCGGAGCCCAGTGCGGACACACGGATTCCGATACGGACAAAATAAGTGCTCAGATGGATTTTCTGGACGTGTGCCAATCTTTTTAAGATATAATAAGGTTTTCATCAAAATCCGTGCCAGTGCGGACGCACGGATATCGATGCGGATCGCATTCTGGTCGCACAGGAAAAGTCCGAGCGCAGTGCGGACGCACTGAGAGCCCAGTGCGGACGCACTCAGTTCGGCCGAAATTTCAGCTTCCGACACAGTTTCGTATTTTGGACATATCTTTGTCATACGAACTCTGTTTTGAGCATATGACCACTTTTCGGAAGCTAACGAGAAGATATACAACTTTCATGAAGGAAGAAAATCCAAATTCGGAATATAAAATCCAGTGCGGACGCATTAGATCCAGTGCGGACGCACTGAACCCGCAGATAACCAGAATTGCACATTTTTAACACAGGTTCTATTTTTGGCGCATCATGGACACGTTTTTACAGCTAAGATTGGGCATGACTTCCTGAGAAAGCAATCCAAGAATAACACCCACTAACCTCACTAATCCTACATTCAAGCCTCCAAATTAGGCATGATCTCTTGCTATAAAAAGAAGAATCTCTCCATTCAATTATGAGGCTCTAGATCAAAAACTCCCATCTCTCTCATCATCTCTTGGTGCTCTTTCCATCCAAATTTCTGTAAAAATTCTCTAAGTTCCAAGTGCTTTTCAAGGAAGGAGAAGGAGAAGATTCAAAGGAGATTTCGGCAAGTATTGAGGTTTTTGATTCAACAAAGGGTGTAATTATTTCTTTAATTCATTTCTCTTTATTTTGCCAAACTTTGTAATGGATCTCTCCAAGAGAGAGTAGTTCTCTCTCTAGGGGTTTAGGTCAATGCATGAACTTGTTTAATTCTATTCTATTTGGTTCTTTGTTTTTATTATGATTGTTTGATTTGATTGTTAATTTTTGGTGATTTATTCTTTGTGGTTCGCATGATTTGTACTTGAATTGTAGTTATCCCGTTTTAGGTCTTTTAGACTCCAAAGTAGCTTAGGATCATATATGATAGTATAAATTGTGTCACAAAGCCATTAGGATTTAGGTTAGAGAAACACTATCTTTTAATCTAAACCGGAACTACACAAATTAAAGTTAGGTATTTGGTGATGGATCCAAAAGTGAAATCAAACCCTAATTAGGACATCTAGAATTGAATTGGATATCGGTATGAAGAACCTAAGGGTGAAATACCGATATCTAAGGATATGATAGACTAACAAGAGCTTCATAACCTAGATAGCTAGGGTGATAGACCGATCGGTGAAGTCCGAATTATTTAGACACGTTATTAATTCACGAAAGTGACCCTTTTTAATATATTAGGTTAGAAACCTCATCAAATCAAGCATGAATTTAAATAAACCAAATAGATAGGATTAAATAAGGGATTATAGACCGAAAGCCCCTAGAATTCTCCAATCTTTGTTAAACCCTAACTTAGCTTTACTCTTTCTTAGTTTTTATTGTTTAAACCTTCAACTCTTTGGGTATTGAACTCGCCAACCTTAGGATAATTAGTAAACAAACATTAAAACGAATTTTGAAACAAACCAAAATTCTGAAATTATTCTTTAGAGCAAAAATTGAAGTCTCCCCTTATCCCTTGGATCGATACCTTTTATACAATATTGATAGGTTGTGCGCTTGCAATCGACCAATCTTTGAGTATTTAGGTTTATAAATTTAAAAGAAAATTGAGTACAAAATATAGCCAAAACCCTATACACAAAATACTCATCAGTAATCAAATTAGGTAATTTAAAATTATGAAATTTGATAGAATTACTCAATATCCGACAATTATCCGCTCCATATTCGTATTCGAATCCGTATCCGTGGATTATTCGTTCCGTATCCGTTTAAGACGGATATGGTTTTAAATTTTGATATCCGTTTACTATCTGTATCTGTATTTGTATCCGCTCGTTGAAAAACGAATGCGGATATGGTATTAGCATTATCTGCTCCGTTTACCCCCCTAGTATTTTTCCTTGTAAAATTCATTATTTCATATTTATCCTTCTAAATTTCAAAAACTCACAAAATTTCCAATTTATTGCCTTTTCTGTAAAAGCTCATTTTAAATTTATAAAGTTTCCATTTTACCCTTTATTTTAAAAATGTAAACTACGGAGTGCCCTGTGTAAGAAAATGTTAAGACTTTTAATTGGCCAATTTGTGAGGGCACAAATGGTTAATCCCCCCCCTCCTTGACACACAAAAGTATGTCTAAATGTCACCCTGCATGCATCTTCGGCAGAAAAATGAATCATTTATCCTCACAAATAGACTAATTAAAAGATTGAATATTTATTACACACTACATACTTTTTATTTATTTTTTAATAGTGAATGAGAATTTTATAAATTTAAAATAAGTTATACTACAAAAAATTGAGTAAATTTGCGAGTTTCTAAAATTTAGAAGGATAAATATATATGATACTACAAAATTTAGAAGAAAAATACATAATTTTAATATTTTTTAAAAAATATACATGAAATTCTTCCCGTTAATAATGTGTAGTTAGTAATTATAATAACTAGAGATGTCATAAATGAACGGTTGGATTTGGAAAATGATAGATTTTGAAGTTCCCTCAAGGTCAAAACAGAGATTACAGATGTTTTGTGCATTAATATCTACCCGTCAAAATGGAGACTACGGATAAATTTTATTGAATATGTGTCTAGTCAAGGAGTAGAGTCAGATTTTCGAACTATGAGAGTCAGATCAATTATATAATTTCTTTTTACAGAGAATGATAATTAATTTTATAATTTTATGATATTTTACTACAAATTCTATAAAAAAAATCACATATAAATATAAAAATTTTAGAAAAATATGAATGTCAATTGATCCCGTATCTTCTTCTTCCATCTGCCACTGATTAGGATTACGATCTTGAACTTTAAACTACATTTCGATTTCTTTTACGCTTACATATCCACATTTTTTAATTTTTTTTGGGTTAAATTTCTAGCGGGGGTAGCGGCTGAGAGGAAGTTGGCTAGAATTCATATCCTAAAGTAACTCAAATTTGATTTTACATCCGAACTGTCACATTTGTTTGGACATAAATATTAAAGGAACGGTGCATTTTATCTCAAACCGAATTAGTCCGGATTCTAACTGGACAATCTGGATCTAAACTCAAAATTTGAGTTTACTTTTGGAGAATACCGACTCGGTTAGCTAAAGACTACTTTTACTTCACATATTATGTTACGAATCATGACAGGTTCTTGATTAACAATTAGCAGGAAAAAATTTCATTCGTGAACAATATTTCTAAAAATTTTGCTTTTCTGAATTCAACCGTGGAGTTGTTTCAAGATGCATGTACTTTTAAGATGCATATATAAAAAAAAATTGGACTGTTTACAAAAGAGGAATTTCAGCATATTTCAATTCCAGTTATGGATCTTGCCGTCATTTTTTTTCATAACCAAAAAAATAAATAAAATAATATTAATAACCAGACTGTGAAAAAAATTTCAACCATGCCCAAACCGCCCACCCAGGGGGCGGTTTACCCCCGGCCCAACCCGCCCCCCTAGAGGGCGGTTTACTTCCTTTCTTTTTTTAATACGATAGATTATTTATAATTATGTTTATAATTTTTGTATTTTATAATATTATGTTATTTGTTTATATTTTAAATACGATGGATTTTATAATTTGTGAATAGTTGAAAACATAAGTGAACAAAATAATCAAATAACGTCTGATCAACATAAAATATAGAAATGAAAACAAAGTGAATAAAATCAGCAAAATAACGTCTAATCAACATAAAATATAGAATTATCAGTTTTTATCTAAGAAAAATGATTCACAACATAAGTTAATTAAATAAGTTCATAGCGTAACTGAGCAAAAAAGTCTGGAATATAAGATAGAAATATAAATACAACATATGCTGAATTAACTCTTCCTGCGGCCGAACAGACTAAGTATACTTCTTAGGTTTCTGGAAATGGATGACGGCGCGACACCAGCAGTTGTAGAACCCTGACTACTCCCTGAGTGGCTTCCTTGACTGGGCCGCCTGCTTCCAGAAGGTCCGGCATTGGCAACCACCCTAGCATTCTCTCTTTCGTTGGCTTCGATTATTGCATCTGCAATGCATTTCATTGAACATTCAGTATCAATATTTAAATTTAATTTTAAATCAATTGTAAGTTATGTACGATCATCTACATACCTGCCCTCTGCCTGTCAGTAGTAGAACGGTGAGCCTCATGTCCCATTCGTCGACTTTGCATCCTGTCCATATCCATTATGCGCCGCTTGTGTTTCCTCCTCCCCTTCCTGATCCATTTCTTATCGGGAACCACCGTAGGCCCAAGGTAGTATGGTCACTGGTACTGGTTGGGGTAGCTGTGAAATGATGGTGTCCAGGTGTGCAGAAGGAAATCGGTACGGTAATAGTTATCAACAAATATGTCCTCAGGAAAGTTTCATTCTCGGCAAACCGCTATAACATGAGAACACGGTATGCGAACTAACTGGGGGCCTTGGCACTCGCACGTTACTTGATTATTCTCGTCTAAAATGACTTTGTACTTGCATGCGCGTTGATGAGTTTCTATAATGCCATTTTGGCTCATAACCGGTGAAATGATCTCACTTTGAACCTGCACTTCATATTCCGTACCTGTGGTACCATACGGTACAACGCGCATGACAGAACCTTTTTCTCTGTGTTTTCTTAATTTCTCTTCAACTCTATCAGAGAATGCTTGGTCCTTGCTCGCTAATGCAGTGGCTTTAGCATGCCTCTCAGCAAACCAAGCATTTAACTTGTAGAATGTGTCCTCCACCAGTGAAACAACAGGTAACATACGGCTCTGTTTGAAGACATTGTTTAATGACTCTGACCCATTAGTGGTCATAATTCCCCATCTCCAACCTCCATCACATGCTTGAAATATCTTCTCATATGCTGACGGCTCGAACGGATAATTCGGACGTCTCTTGCCCGCCTTCGCTAAATAGGCATTTGCCTCCGGAAATATCTACAAAAAATAGATAAATATACCTCAGTTATACAAGTCGTACAAATGTCCAAAAAAATTAGGAAAAAAAAATGCATACATACTCTTGCAAATTCTCTGAACATCTCTTCCATCCGTCGTGGTTTTTTTCTTTTACAGCCAATTTTGAACCTGTCAGCAAGCCACTTACCCTCGCCTGTATTCTTGCACAGGTTATCTGAAATGTGTTGCATGCAGTACCTGTGCATAGCCTCTCCGGTATTCGTGTTCCAACCATAGTTGGAGCTATTAAATACATGTTTGATGCCCTTGTGCTGGTCTGATATCATGCAGACGAACCTATTAACTACCACCTCTTTTCTCACAAAGGACATGAAAAAACTCCAATTTGGACCATCCTCCTGTTGAACAATGGCAAAGGCTATGGGCAACACCTGGTTTTCAGCATCATATGCACATGCTATAAGCAGAGCCCCACCATACCGGCCGGGCATGAAGCATGCATCGATGCTGATCACAGGTCTAATATATCGAAAGGCTTCAATACATGGACCGAAAGCCCATGCTATGCCCTTGAATTGTACCTCACCGGGTGTATCGGTTGGTACATGCCACTGCTAGAATCTGGTTCCCGGATTTGTACCTGTTATGGCAGTAAGTAATGGTGCGAGGAGATTGTACGACCCCTTCCAGGTTCCGAAGCATCTGCAGACTGCAAGTTCCCGACCCCTCCACAACCTATTGTAATGTGGGGTTATATATGGGTAGGTCCGTCTCACCGCACGAGCAACCTCCTTAATGCTCATCGAAGGCTCTTCCTTAATGTCTTCCATAATTACATTGGCAATAACTGATGCCGTCAGCGTAGTATGGTCTTTCCTTGTTGACGCAGTCTTGCAAGTGTGTGGTCCCTTGACATCCTTAATTATCTATGCCTCCCCCTTGCCTTTAGGCGCGGCAAACATTTTCCATTTGCACTTTGTATCCTTGCAAATTGCAACATACCGGGTCCTCTCTCGCTTGGCCACTGTAAACTCCCAATTACCATTTAAATGGAACTGCTTAACTTTCCTCGACAGTTCTTCTATGTTGGTGTAAAGCTGGCCCGGGCTAATCTCTTCGTTATATACAACGCGTGTCCCAAAAAAAAAATGTTTGCTTCTTCAAAGGAAGTAGTGTCATTGAATGTCCTTACCAGGTGCTTGTCTCCTCGTCCACTGATCGAAAATCTGTCTTCAATTGGAGGAGGCATAATATCCTCATCATTGTCCTCTGATAATCTGTCTGAATCCCAATCCCCGTCCCAATCATCACCAGTTTCTATTTTCTTTGTCGGTATCTCATCTATACCGTCAATATTAATGTCTACATCATTTCGATCGACTGCGGACTGTCTTCTAGGTTCAGGGGGGTTGTAGCTAGGTAATGGATCAGGTACTGATTGATATCCAACTCGACCAACACATGACCGTCTTCTAATTTCAGCCCGGGGTGCAGCACGGTGCTCAAGTACTTGCAAATACCTATCTCGTCTCACAGGTTCACGAGGGGGTGAGGTCACATCCTGGTTGTGATCATACCCATAATCAGTGGTATAATTGTCGTATCCTGGGTTTTCATTCTCAACAGAAGATCCAGCCCTAGTGTCCAAGTTCTGCTCTGCATAAGGTCCAGCCCCGGTGTCCAAGTTGTTATGGGTAGAAGGTCCAACCCCAGTGTCCAAGTTGTTCTGGGTAGAAGGTCCAGCCCCGGCATCAACTGGTTCAATCGAAACTTTTTTGCAAAATATGTCCATTATCGGGATTGAAGTGGACTCAAAAAAACCATACACAGCTGTCCATATATCCTGGTCTGCTATAGGATATTTTACATAATAAGGTTTGCCACTTGTCGGTTGGTTATTAATTCGAGTACTGATTTCTACAGTAAATTGGGCACAGTCCCAACTGGTTTTTTGCAAGATTGCTTCCTTTATTTCATAAATTGAAGTATTGGCATTCACTTGGAAGCCGTAACTCGCATCTTTCGAGTATTGGCATCCGAACTCCCCTTTTGTGATTTTTCTACCCCAGTACAGTGCAATTAACATTTTTGGTTTATTTCTGAAACAACATATAAAATCCGTCGTTCAATATTAGTTTTTTGTTTATTTCTGAAATTTCTAACATTTAAAAAAAAATTAATTTAAAAAAAATATACCTCGGTCACTGTTGATCAAAATCGCCTCAAAATTGCCTCAGAGCACTGTTTGAGAGCAGAATGGATTAAACGAATTGTATTGGGTGAATTGTGATGAGACAGGAGAGAGAAAACAGTCTAATATAGGCCAGCTGGGTAAACCGCCCCCTGGGGCGGTTTGGGCATAGTTGAATTTTTTTTCACAGTCTGGTTATTAATATTATTTTATTTATTTTTTTGATTATGAAAAAAAAAATAACGGTGGAGCTTGCACAGGCTTTCTACAGAGACTGCTACCGAAATGGAATTTTCTTTTTTCGATGTACGGTCTTTGAAATATAGAAATAGAAAATTCAAACTTTGCACAGATTCATGTCTTCTGCTTTTCACTTTCGACGCACATAATAACGATTTTTTTTTAATGTGGACCAGGATATAAATTAGGTCAGTCTATTTAAATTAGACGGGTCTAGAGTGACAAAAAATGGCATGATGAAGCTAATTCTGTCACATAACAGCACAGAACGGCACAGTACGTGTGGTGGTTTCGTGCTGTGACTCGCGTGTCCCAACTCGTGACTATATTTTGAAAATTTGATACGGCACGACACGTCACGCGAAAGATCCAATCATAGCACGGTAGACACATAGTCACACGAGTCATGTGTAATTAGGACCGTTAGGTTTTAATCAAATGGTGGATCTTGAATACACTAATCTAAATTATGAAAAAAAAATAGTTAAACGTGAGAAACGTAACAAACTACGTTTGGACATCGTGACTCACGTGCCGTAACCACTACTCGACATTTTGATTATAGCACGACACGACACATGTGACTGTTCACTTAATCAAAACATGGCACGGCACGAGACTGAAGTCATGACGTGTTAGTCATGTTACGTTTTTTCCACTCTAGACGGGCTACATTTAAAGAGTAATAATATCTGAAAGTCTGAAACATGCTTATGTTAGATTGAATTCAACAAAGAAATTTTGAGATCAAGTTTCAAAGAGCACAAGGAGCGAGTTGTTCAATTGCATAATGTATCCACCTATGAGCCCGCAATAAAATCTCTGGAAAACCAATATTTTCTTAAACTATCTAAAATGTGCAGGAAAGCTCCAAAATAATTTGATTCAGCCTCAATGCATACGAAAACCAACAGGAAAAAAAAAAAATCCTACTATACAGTTGTGCTAAAAAAAAAATACCCTCTCAAATAATTTGATTTATGAAAAAAATACTCGGAAATTGGAAATTAAAAAGAGAAAAATGGCAAAAAGCTTCTTTTGACATCTCAAAAAGTTGGCACTAATCCTACTAATCCTATACCAAGCTCCTCAGCTAGTTCATCCCACAAAGGAAGGAGGGTTAACACAACAAGAACTAAGGCGACTATTAAGGCTGTTTGTCTCCATGTACCCACATCAGTTACATCATTCAAGCATGGTTTTTCAGGTGCTCTCTGAATTCAAGAATGTATCAAATTTATAATATCATGATATATGAACCTATGATCTAAGCAACTTATTTTAATGGTCAACTAAAGTAGAATCTTATTGCAGATTAAATCCTAACTTTTGCATTGTTTGCAACTGGATACCAAGAATTCATGTTTTCCAACAACACCCCCACAGTTTCTGGTGCAATGGGAACGGCATGGTTAAGTATTTGCAAATATAATTCTCTTCTGTTGGACCGAGGTAACTAGAACCAAATAAATAGTAAGGTTGGTTGCTAGTTTCAAGAAAGAAAATACATAAATGGTCCCTAAACTATCAACCCATTATCAATTTGGTCCTTAATGTTTCAAAAGTATTGTTTTGATCCTTAAAGTTTTCAATTTATAACAAATTGGTCCTATCATTTCACTGGCCAAAGGTTACAATGAAGATCCGTGTTAGCTTCAATTTCACAATAATATTTATGGTCAAATGTATGTAAATATTAGTTTCAATTAATTCATGATTACATGAACATTGATGTTAGTATTGATATATTACTTTCCACGATATTTGTATTGTTTGTTTGACCAAAACATTAGTTGCAATGCTAAAAAATGATATTACGATAGCTAACAATATTATGTTTTCATTGAATGTAAATAGTGGATCAATTTGATACAAATTGAAAACTTTGAAAACTAAAATGATACTTTTGAAACTGTAAGGACCAAATGATAAATGGGTGATACTTTAAGGACCAGTTGTATAATTTACTCTAGGGGAGTAAATTATTCAAAGTTTTGATGAACAAGTTGATAGTGAATTTTCCACCTAGGAGCAACTTGCTCAATTTTTTGCTTAACTTCGCATTTGTTTACCTTAATGATCAAACATGTGCCGCAAACAATCCAAAATGTGCGTGGTAGTTCAACAAGAGAAATGTTTTGTGCTATTTGCAAATTATGCAATAGTTATATCAAAGTTTTCTTGTGCATTACCTGGCATATTAGCACATATAATCCCCAAGGCAGAGATAATGGGCCACCAAGCTAAAACAAAGGCACAATACGATCAAATGTAAATGATGAAAGAAATAAGAAGTTTGGCTTGGAATCAGAGAGGTTTTAGGTTACACTTTTGAGTTTGCAGCAACCATATATTGCGTATAGCTATTTATTTTAACCCTGTATTCATGTGTCACAACCAGCACACAGATGCAAGTTAATAATAGCAGAGAGAGAGAGAGATAATGAACATACCACTCCAAGGCCAAGCAAAGAATATGCAGTCAACCCAGATCCAACCAATGCACTTTTTCCAAAAGCGCCCTGATAAAAATTAAAAATATATGAATGTTCATGCTCAAGAGGTGCTTTAAGCAAAAAAATATATATATATATTTAACCAGAGTTCTTATATGTCAAGTAATGCAGTTTTATTGTTCGTATTTTTACTTCTGCAGATATTGTAAACAAGCTACCTGACTCATGAAAAAGCCTTGACACCACAAAGAAAAAAAATTAGTCAGATAGCGCTCAGAGATCAGTTCATTTAGAATTGATTCTCTCATACAGATACTAATGGCCACCTCAAATAGACTTCAGGTGCATCATTAGTTACTCTGAAAGAGTCTAACTTGCACACCGTGCTCTCTTATTTCCCAAAGTCACTGACAGTATAATGTAACCACCTTGTGGGTTATTGTATCATTTAGGTGGTCATAATTGAGTAATTGACCATATTGACTGCAAATCTAAATAAGGGCACCAATAATTCTATTCTCAAAATTGACCATTTACCTGCATAGCTCTGCCACCATCAAGGCATCCTACGGGGAGCATATTAAAAGCTGTCGTTGTCAATCCACACCTAGTTTAAGGATGTAAAGTTACACGTATTAATTTCATATTGGGAGAGAGAGACAGAGAGGAGAAACAGACAAAGAGGAAGTTTGGGGATACTTCACCAGCCTGCGATTACGAGAGGATGGACTGAGACAGTAGCCGCATGCATAGCTCTGGAAAGCAATTTGGGGGGTGAGCTTTAGCTAGAGCTGCACATTCTAAATCGAGCTTTTCTAATAAACATTAGTGTGAATCATTTATGGTCAATGCATTACTGTATTTGCAAATAACACTCAACCATCCTTGCTATTGCAGCTAAGAGCCAATAATGTTTGGATTACTTGCAAATAAACCAAAAGATGTTGAGTGTTTGTCTGAATATGAGAATCGACAGTGTTATTTGCAACAACAACAATAACAACAACCAAGCCTTTAGTCCCAAACAAGTTGGGGTAGGCAAACCAAATTGGGGTTGATTTTACAAAAAGAAATATTTAACTTTGCCAAAACCTGCTCACAAGAGCCAAAAATTAATTTTTCACAAAGCTTTTTAAATGAAAAACTTACGTATAACCAAGCGTTGCTCGACTAATGAGCCCAAGAAGCAAGGAGCCTTGAAAAAGGATACTGGGAACTTGCACTAGATCTCCAGAACCAGTTGGATTGGAGGAGAGAAGGAGGCCAACAAAGAACATGGAAAATGAGAGAGCAGCACCAGCTACAGGTCCCGCGATTGATATGTCAAATAAGGTCTTCCGGTCGGGTAGGATTGATTTGAACTGAAAATCCAACAACGTCAAATAAACTAATATAAAGCATTATTTGGGCAAGGAGGTTCTTCAACCAAAGCAGAGCTAACTTTTTCTTCAGTTCAAGATACCTGTACCATGCTTGGAAAAGTAATAAAAGAATACACAGTAACAACAAAAGTGCTCTGGTTACACTTGTACAATATCCTTCTTGTTTTCTCATAGCAGAAACAGAAGGACAAAACCAAAATATTGAAGGAAAAAACAAAGTCAAAATCATTATCATTTTATAAGCAACTAATCAAATAAGGATGTGTTCTCTTGTGGCTCTAACCTTGTACAAGTCTTAGTTCAGTTAAAACAGATAGTACAAAGGTTTCAAGAATATCACTCACCATTTATTCTTAGACAGTTTATCTACAACATATAGCTATAGACAATGCTTATCCTAATTCATCGTAGCCATCATTAGCTCCAATAAAAAAATGATCATATTCACTGAGTGTTAAACTTCAATATGAAATAATTTCTTCAAATGGTCTATTAGAAGGATCACAAATAGAGTTGGTAAAGTAGACTGCTAGCACAGGGATAACCCTACTGACTAAGACATAGTTGTATAGCTGACTTGAGCATCACCAACACCAGAAACCAAGCCCAACATAACTCAAACTAAAGTAATGTTTTTCTAAAATAGTGTTGCAGCAACTCAGGCATGGTTATCTTTTCAAGAAGAAATGCATAGATCACAATATAAAAGAATGCACAATATCTATAGAATAACAGAAAAACTGTACCTGAGTGATTGCACCAAAACTGCCAAGAGTAATGTTGGGAATGAAATACGGAATGCTCAACTTCACTTTTTTTGGGAATGCAGCTAGGAAATGCCCTACCTCCTGGATATAAAAGCAAGCTAAAAGTTAACTACACGCGTTTAATCTAAACAAGTTTGTTTTTAATAAAACTGAACTATTGGTTGGTGTTGTTGGCAAAATGCTAAAAAATGTAGGTTGTAAGTTTGCAATTATAAGATATCATATCATGGTGCAATTTTTAAGAAAAATAAAATGTCACCGTGTTGTTTGCAAAAATAAACAATACAAGGGCTTGCAAACCAGAAGACAGAGATACTAATATACAAACGCTGTAACTCATACGGGGTTTAGTGCTATACATGAAATAGCTGAACACTAAGAACTCCATAAGCTAGTGGCATAGCAGATTCGACAAAGGGTAATAAAAGCTGTGTATCAGGTGGCTCCATTGCATTTGGATCTGTGAAGTACTTTACAACTTCCGGTGGGAGGATGGTTATCTGTAATGAATAAAAAAAAAGGTCAAACCAAAAATAAAATCAACTCAAGTGCATTGCTAAGCTACCCTGCCAAAACAAAAAACCTAAGGTTTGCAATTTGCATTCTAGGTAATATACTAGGCGAGACCACCATTTCCCTTTTCTTTGATTTATTATGTTCGATAAATTGTACATTTCTCTCTTTATTTCAGAGTTTTTTCATTATAACTAGTATCAAGAGCTGCCCGGCACATTTAGATATACCTTGTATATTCTTCAGGATCAAAACAAAACGAAAATATAGAAAGCTGAAAGGTGCCTCTCATATGCCCCCATGAAGATATAGTACTCTATTTATGATGACACTTTTACGAGTCTGGTTGATCCATGATATTTTCAGTGAGTTGGGGTATGTATATATAATATATTATCCTTCAAAGCTTTTCACAGCAAGAAGAATACTTGTCCTGCCAAGTACATTAAAATTAAGAAATTTAAAAATGTGGCAAAGACAATTAATTGTACATGCCTGTGAAGCAATCCCCAACTCCACACAGGACCCAATGGTAAGCACAAAGAGGAGAACCGAAATAACATATTGCCATAGAGTAGTTGGGCCAGGCTCAGAAACCTCCTTCCTCAACAGACCAAAACTAACACGCGGGCCCCCACGAGGGTCTGGCCCCTCAGAGTTTGGCTCTTCTACCATGAACAAATTGTATTTATCACCAGTAACTTCTCTTAATAGTTTCTGTAGTTTTGCAAAAACATCCTCTCTCTTTCCTCTGAGGTTCCCCAGGAAAAGGATGCCTTCACTGAGGTCGCCAAATGGTTCTTCCTTAGTAACCCAAAAGGTTGAGTATCCAAACAATTTCTCTTTTATGAGCTTAACATCTGACTGGTCAACCTTTTCAGGCCCCAAAAGGTCCATTAGTTTGACGGAATCAACTTGAAAGCTGCTGAAGAGCGGGCCATCAGGAGAAATGCCTGGTGGCTGTCAAATAGAATAAGAAATAAGTAATGTGATTTAACAGGAAACAAATTTCTAGTAGACATTTAAATAAGAACAATGTGTGTTGTTTAAGGTGTTTTATGTTCTTTTCTTGTCTTCTTGTTTTTCTTAATTTTCAATTTGTAGGGTACTGGGTGGAAAGACAGGGGGGCAGCGATAGTTTCAACAATTAACAAGTTTTTGTAGGCTGAACTACACAACTAAACTAAATTTTCAATTGAACATAAAAAGCCCAACACCATGAAATATCAATTAAAGCACTATCCAATTGCCATTGCTTACATGCCAGCTGGTACATGCTTGTAACTTGAACTCTGTTAGTCTGTTACAGCTTCCACAAACCAAAAGTACGTGAAATAAAAAATTCGGAATGAAGCTTGCGATAATTGCACACTACTTGGTATCAAAGAACAATAAACGCTTTACATACCCTAGATGAAACCGATGTAGGTATGCTATTTCTCTCCGAACTCGATTTCTCGCCATCTTCACCGGACTTGCCCTGATCCTTGATTCCACTCTCCTCTTCACTGTCGTTGTTTCCAATTGATCGGCATCGAAAGGGACCAACTCGACTCGTTCTGAGTTTGCAGAGACAAATACCCCTCCAGTTCCTTCTCGACATCGCTGCGCTTCTCATTCTCATTCTCAATTCAAAATTGGATGAAACGAGGGGGGATCGAAATCGGAGGTTCAGAAACGATGAGCTCGGCAGAGTTGTCATTGAACTACAACTGAGAACTGAGAACTGAGAACTGAGGAGGAGCAATTAACTCTTATATCAGTACGCAAGTTCACTGGGGAGAACGAGAAGTACCAGAGATTAGCGGAGACATTTTTCTTTACTAAATAAACCCCAGAGAATGAGAGAGAAAGGATAGGGTCGGACGAATTCGCATCCTCTGAGATACCTCAACTTTTGCGTGTTTTTTGGAAAATCTCAACCGTTCAAATATGTTTTACACGAATCTTGAAGCACAAATAATTGGGCCCCTGCGCTACCTCCGAATAGGCACCGGACACGTCGGTCACGTAAAAATTGAGACATCTTAGAGGATACTCATTCGGGTCGCGAGTGCTGTTTCTGGTGTTGCATTTAATTCTTGTACCTCGTCAAGTAGGATCCGACTCCACTGTTCTCCAATAGAGAGCAGTTCTTGCTATTAAAATCTTGTCGGTTGAATGTTTTCATGCACGAATCTTAACACAGATAAACGGCTGAAATTAGAATAACAGGGTCCTGCTCTCTTATTGGAGAGCAGCGGAGTCGGTTCCCGTCAAGTAATCTAATCGCAGCTTTTGCCCACTTGGAGAAAGACACGCGTCACAGGACTGGAGAACCGGAAGCTTTCTGAGCCGTGTGATATATTCTACTGGACAAAAAGGACCGATTCTAAACCGTTGGATCTGGTAATTGACCGCATTTTTTTTTCCGAACTTCCTGTTATGATAACTATATTGCTTCTCGTGCAGCGGGTCTTTCAGTTCATAAGCATAGTCACCATGTGCGTGTATAATACGTTTTTTTGGGGTTTCCGCACCGAACCACATATAAAATGTTTGACCGAATAAAACATGAATCACGAATTATTCGTGATAAAAACACGAAAAAAGCTAAATTTTTTTAAGGTTTTTTTTCCAGATTTTTTTTTACTTCTTTGTTGTACCGAATTATTCCCGAATTATACCCGAATCACGAATTTTTGTCCCCGCCGAACCGAACCTGAACTTTTAATTTGTCACTATGTTCATAAGCAACAAGCCAACAATTGTAGCATTTATATTAAAAATTCCTGTTATGATAACCATTTTGGTCCATTTTCAAATTAAATTATAAAATATTTATATAAACATTTCAAGGTTGTTGCATGAAATTTGAATATGTATGTTTTCTTCGTGTTCAATCACAAAATAGATTTTTAGCAATTATTAGACTTTATAAAATATAATATTTTAGTTTTTTTTTTTTTTTTTGTTGAGAAAAGTTATTTTTTCTTAGTCTTAGGCGGATAGTATAAAAAATGAAAGTAAAAAAAAAAAAAAAACAATCTACAAAAATATAACTTTTGGCACCTTTTGAAAATAAACTGCTTGTGATTTGCTTTTAATGTTATGTCATGAAATCTATTTTTTAGTTATTATGTTTCCTATCACTTGAAAGGTCATAAATAATTTTTAAAAAAGTTTTACTGGCTATTAAAATTAGTGCAATATTGTTATTTTTGTTATATTGTATGTACATTATTATATTAAATTATGATATTTTGCCATGAAGAAAGAGTTTAACTCTAAATGTTATTGTATTTGTTTTTATTTCCTGTAGACATAAAATATGACAAATTTTATTGAATTTAAATCCATCTAATTATTTATTTTTAATAAATGAAGGGGGACTTGAGAGAAATTAAAAGGACTATAAGTCAAATATATATTAGATAAAGTTTAATCTAATAGTCCAATATCTTGAGAAATAGTTTTCCGAAGTTATCTAAACTCATTTCTTATAAGAAGGATACATACAAAATTTTGCAAAAAATTAAAATTAAAATTTGGAATATTTCAGATAAACACATTTCTTTATCTGACGAAGCTGAAAAAAATCCAAATGAAAATAATTTGTATCACTAAAATTATTTTGCATATCCGTTATAAACACACATTTTGATATATACAATTAAGAGTTAGATGCATCTACGTAGATTAATGTAAGCCTTCTGTATAAACGAATGTAAAGAATTAAGTGGATTCGCGTAGAAAAAAATTGTACAAAGTTAACGCTCGTATTTAAGTACTTCAGCATGATTGACTTCTATCTAGATGAGTTATGTAGATTTTTTTCTTTGCAGTGGGAACTCTTATAAGTTTAAATTTACACAGAATTTGTACTCTGGACGCTTACAAATAGGTGCGCAGTCGGTAAAATCTGCACCCGACTGATAAACATTGGAACATTGATAATTATCAACAATTTAGACTGTGATGTGCTCACTAAGAGAGTTTGGTGAGCACAACTCCAAAAGTCTATTTAATCGGCTTCAAATAACGAATTCAAACTGTTGTAATATATTCATCTACTTCACGAGTGAGGCATGTATATGAATTTTTTTGAAAATTTTGAATTCATTTAGTACAAGATCAAGCGGTAAAAAAAAACGAATATCTTATAAATTATTTTATAATTTGTTTTATGTATTCATTTTTATATCATTTTTTGACTGCTTGATATTGTACGAAATAAATTCAAAACTTTAAAAAGTTTACATCTACATGCATGACTCATGAAGTAGATAGATTTTAACAGTTTGAATTTATCATTTGAAGTCAATCCGATAAATTTTTGGAGTTGTGTTCGTCAAATTCTCTTGATGAACACATCACACTCTAACTTTGCTCATTGTCAACATATATATATATATTTTTAAATTGGCCTTGTGCTCGTCAAATTCTCTTGATAAACACATCACACTCTAATTTTGCTCATTGTCAACATATATATATATATATATATATATATATATATATATATATATTTTTAAATTGGCCTTTGTTTTAAAGAGCACTATCGAATAGTGATATTGCTTCCATCGGCTGTAATGTTGTTAAGTTGACAAACAAAATTGTTAGCAATTTTATCATCACCCGAAAACTTGTGGTTTTATAATTTAAAAAAAAAGTGCACACAGATACACCAATACACATATCCGTATCCTCTCCATTACTGCAGAGGATGGGCCTCACTTTACGGTTTGAGATTCAGGGAACAGATGGGCAGTATTATTGAGCTTTGAGATTCGTGCTAAGTTAAAATGAATGGTCCAGATTCACTAATTGTAAAAGATTCCCTTGTGCAGTAATGGAGAGGATGTATTCCCACTACACCATGCTAGCTAGATTGCTGGTCCATGGATATTAGATTCGAAGCAATGTTTACCTGAACGTTCTGGTCTATAACGGCCATATTTTTTTTCGCATTAATTAGCACTAATTATATTTCGCTAATCAGGCCGTTGTAGTCTATAACATCCAAAGGACGTTATAAACAATAACGTTTTTTCTACTTTTCAAATTCTACGCAAATCCTTTACCAAAGCCAATATTTCTTTATTTATATTCTTATTAATAAAATTTCGGAGGGTGTTTTGACTGATGGTGCAAGATGTGGTGGTGCAAGATGACGTAAGTACAAAATAATGTGATGCATCCATTTTCTATCAGACGGTAAAGAAGTAGGGTGTTACTGTTCATTGCTACATTAACACCCCATTCAACTCTTATAGTTTATAATATGCAAAACTTTTTTCAAAGTCGATATTTTTTTATTTATATTCTTATTAATAAAATTTCGGCAGGGGGGAGGGATTTTGACTTATAATACAAGATGACGCAAGTACAAAATGATATGATACATCCATCTTCTATCAGACAGTAAAGAAACAGTTCATTGCTACAGTAACACCCATTCAACTTTATAATTACAATAATCATATCCATTTGAACCTCCCTCACTAACATCCACAAAACAAAATGACATCACCACTTGAGACTTGTGGAGGCAGAGTATTGCATTTTTTTTGTTTCCGTTCATCCAAAAACAATTTTGCTATACGTACTAAATGAAAATCACCCATGATGCTGCTCTTACTTTTATTTAGAAAAAATGTGATAATAATTTCATCATATCAATTGTTACAATATAAAATCATTTACATGTTAATGGATGTAGATGAAAACTGTTATGTAAATGTTCAGCAAAATACAAAAATATAATAATATGCTGTTTTTTTTTCACTTGGAGATGAAATTGAAAAAAATGTTTCTAAACTAATTTTGTATTTTTATGTTTGAAGAAAATTGTACTATTGAGTTCTAAATTTAATCTTCGTCCAATTGAGTCTCTAAATTTTATTATTTTATCAGTTATTTTCCTATACTAGTTTAGTGTATTTAATTAATTTTCTGCTATCATTAATAATTAATGATTTTGATAGGTACATGAGATAATATGTTATTTTCGTACTTGCTAATGAGTTTGATGATATAAAGGTCCTTTTTAACTTTTTGATAAAATGATACCACAACATTTGTTTAGAAGAAAGAAATATTTTGATTGGAATTAAGTATAATAATTTATGGTTTAATAAAATGAATTTGAAATTATGTTTTTAGAAAAAGACGAGGACTAACTTTTTAACTTTTAATATTCATAAAAGATATTTTCCGAATTTCAAACCTACAACATCTACATAAAAAAACATTATGCTTTGTTACTAGATCAAAAAACTGATTCTCAACAAAATGTAAAATAATAATTAAAAAGCCTATTTGGATTGAATGTGATAATTTAAGAGTCAAAATAAGAGTTTGTTTTTACAATGTTATCTTATTATATTATTCTTGAACTATTTTTTAGTTCAAATTAACAGCCAACTATGCTAATAAAAAAAGGAAGCAAAGAAAAATTGTTTACTTTCTTCAGTTGATAATTTTACGTGCATTTATAAATATATTTTTAGTAATTAAAAAAATGACTCCTCAGAAAAAAAAAATGGTTAATATATATTTTCTTTTTACAAATTTAGCTAGTAAAGGATCAAATTTTCAGTAGATCACTGAGTTACTGAAAATTTGATTCGGTATATCTCCTGTCACAATACTACACTAATGGCTGTATAGTTTGCACGCTCACACTTTGTACCTAATCAAATATTTGGTACCCCTAGGTGAGTACCGAAATTTGATTCGGTACACACTTTTTTGTTATAAAAAATATTAAATGTAAGAAAAAATACCAAAAAAAATTTGTACTGAATATTTAGTTCGATATATATTTTTTTGAATCTCGTGTATCTGAAGAGGAGTGTATCAAATCAAATTTTTTGATACACCTAAGAATAGACCGAAAATTTGAAACCAATTCTGATACTGTATCAAGCTATATTTGGATGTATTCTGAGCAGTACCCATAGCATTCAAAATCCCCCACGAAAGTAAACGGCCATGACATTTGACGCCATGCCCTTCGTCTTCTATCTTCTTCCCTTCTTTATGTATTTTATTTGTTTGATTCAGCCTACTTAGATTTTTCCCTTTCCACATTCGATCTCACACTGTTACTTACCCCTTCTCCGGTTCTCCAGGCATCCTTGCTTACCGTGTTGTCTCTCGGTTCACCATCTGTTTATAAGGAGGAGGAGAGAAACTAAGGTAAGGAAAAAGAAAAGGAGAAGTATCAATGGAGAATTGGCTTTTCTACTTCTTCACCCTCGTCGTTACTCTCTCTCTTACCATCCTTCTCTTCTCCCAAATCTTTAACCGCCGCAAGGGGGGGCCTCCTCTCCCACCAGGACCACTCACCCCTCTCATTCCTCTGTGGCGCTCCTCATTCGAAATCGAATCCTTTCTTCGCGGCCTTTACCAGAAACATGGACCTATCATCTCTATCAATATAGCATCTCGTCCGGCCATCTTCATTTTTGATAGGACTTGGGCCCACCAAGCGTTGATTCAGCACGGTGCCACCTTTGCCGAACGTCCCGCCACCAATGAAGCAGCTAATATTCTCAACTCCGGCCAGAGGAGTATCAGCTCAGCCAAGCACGGTCCCCTCTGGCGTGCACTGAGGCGAAATCTAACAGCCCAGATTTTGCAACAGTCTCGTGTCGAAATGTTTGCCCCAGCCAGGAAATGGATGCTTTCAATTTTGATCGATCGGCTGAAGGTGCAGATGGAGAGGGATGGAAGTGTTGTGGCCATGGAGAGTTTCCAGTTCGCCATGTTTTGCTTGCTCGTGCTCATGTGCTTTGGGGATAAGTTCGATGAGGCAAAAATTAGAGAAATTGAGGAGATTGAGAAGCAATTAATGATTTATTTTCTTAAATTACAGGTATCATTCAAATACAAGTCTGCTAATTGGTATAGGTACATAACTATGCATGTCTATTTGAACCGTCTGATTTGAATTGAATGCGCCAGATATTGCGGTGGCTTTTTAGGGGTTTTTTTTTCTGGAATCCATGCAAATTCAAATCAGACGGCTAAGATTACATCTATAGTTGCTCAAAAACTGTGGTGAAGAATATAGGAATCGATACAGGTACCAACTTGTTACAGAACAAACCAGTATTTAGTACTGACCAGCGATCTTTGCAATTTTTAGTTGCTGTGAATTTCACCCAGCAAATATTTGCAAATAATGCTCAATATTGGCCAATTTTGCAACTGACAGACAAAAGTTGGTTGGCTGTTGACAAACAATATTCAATTATGAACCCCTAATATCACACAAGTACATATTAATACTAGAATTCTCGGATGCGAGTAAAATATCAGTTTGTACTTGAAAGAATTAATGCCTCTTTGCCTGTAGCGATAAGAGAGTATGATCTCAGTGTACTCAATTGTCTTATTTCATAAGGTCCATAAGGGTATCAATGAAAAGGTCAATAAACTTCAATAATTGTAAAGATATTTTGTATATCCAGTGTTGCTTCTGCAATCCTATTTTGTTCTAATTTTCTGAAAAGCCTGTAAAATGCTGTCAAATTCTAAGAATTTGTTGAATCATTTGAACTAATATTAGGTCTTCAGTGCTTACCCGGCAATAACCAAAATAATATTCTGGAAGAGGTGGAACACAATTTTAGCTTTGCGTAAGAGGCAAGAGGATCTGTTCTTGCCACTTATCAGAGCCCGCAAGGAGAAAAAGGAAGGCAATGATATCATTTATTCATATGTCGATTCCCTATTTGATTTGACAATACCTGAGGATGGAGGCAGAAAATTAACTGAAGGTTTTTTTTTTATTTTTGCTCGCATCTCTAAAAATTGCCAAGTATGTGAAATCTTAGGAAGGGTAGTATGGACATTTTTTTTTAAAATGTTTATAGAGTTAGCAGGATCTATCTGATATTTTGGATGCCACACCAGGGACATTCCCTGTCTTTTGTGGGGGGCAAGCATGGTATTACTACAGCCCACAGGGTCATATGTGCTCATGCCATTTTTTTCATTTGTAGATATATTGCTTTTCTTTAATTCTTTTTTTAGTTACTAGTTAACATTTTCTTGGGTAGAACCATAGGATGAAATTTCATTCATTTAACATGTTAAAAGTAATTCTGGTAAAAGGTTGCTTGCTACAGACTGATATTTTTGTCTTGACAGGTGAGATAGTGAGCCTATGCTCAGAGTTTCTGACAGCCGGGACCGACACTACAGCGACTGCTTTCCAATGGATCATGGCAAACCTTGTAAAACAGCCAGAGATACAACAAAAGCTCTGGACCGAGATTGAAGAGGCGATGGGCAAAGATAGTGATGAGGTGATGTCTTTAGCCAATATAACTTATTATGCATTGTAGTTTAATTTGTAAAATTTAGATTGCAGAGATATAAAAAATGCAAAGAGTATAATTATGAAACCTGGTCAACTGTTTTAACTTTTAAACTGCATGGAACCATATATTGTAAAATCCAATTACTACCAATATGATTATGACCTTATGGGAAAAGAAGAATTTTTTATTTCCAAATTGAGTGACTCGTTAAATATCGTGCTGTACTAAATTTGGGTGTTTATAAACCATAGGTGAAAGAAGAAGATCTGGAAAAGATGGTGTATTTGAAGGCAGTTGTATTAGAAGGTCTGAGGCGGCACCCTCCGGGTCATTTCGTATTGCCTCACACAGTTTCTGAGGACTTGGATCTGAATGGGTACGTAGTGTATACTTGTGCGAATATATTTAATTAGCTAACTATAGAGTTATGATCTACTGAAATTGTGATCTCTATACAACAATTTTTATGTTTATTATCAAGATTAGCTGGCACTCTATAGCTAGTGCACCCACCTTGTATGGTACCCAGTAAATTGAACAAATTTTAGGCAAAAACAAAAAAACTGTGATAATATTAAGCAGCTACTACAGAGGTGCCAATTATTATGCTTTTCTTGGCATTGAATTTTTTTTGTTTTACCTCACTTTGGTTTCCAAAAGAAAAGAAAAGAAAAGGAAACAGCGTTCAGAAAGCAATAGAAAGACTAGGCAACCTTTAAGGCTTTAACCTAATAAAAGAAGAGATGAGGTAGAGGTACATGTTTGTACTTGAGCATTAACAGTTCAATTTGTAATTTTATATCAGTGTAATGTTAACCTGCCAATATTGAGATATCAAGACCTAGCATGTCACTAAGCAAGTTATCATATCTATAGGTATCACATTCCGAAGGGTGCCCTGATTAATTTCGCAGTGGCTGAAATAGGTTGCAATGACTCAACATGGTCTGACCCTTTTGAATTCAAACCTGAGAGGTTCACTGACGGAGGCGAAGGTGAAGCGATTGACTTAACAGGTACCAAGGAGATAAAAATGATGCCATTCGGAGCTGGTCGAAGAATTTGCCCCGGAATGGCACTTGCATTAATGCATCTAGAATATTTTGTTGCAAATTTGGTGAAGGAGTTTGAATGGAAAGAGTTAGATGAAGAGAAGGTCGATTTGACCGAAAAGCTCGAGCTCACCACCGTAATGAAAAAGCCGCTTAGGGCTCGTATAGTGCCACGCAAGTAAATGTGTAACTTTGTTTTCTTTGTTACTGGTGCCATGAACCTTATGTATAGTTTGTGTATGCATGGCAAAGAAGTATGTTTAAGTTTTGATTGGATCTTTATTTAGGTATTCTTGGTTAATTAGGAGCTCGTTTGGAATATTGTATATATAGTGAATTACTCCATTATCCACCTTGACCATGGTAGAATTCTGGAAATCTTACAATTAATTCCTCTTATGTTTTGTAAATACTTTCAGAAGCAAAGGAGAATAATGGAGGTTTTGAAATAACACTAGTGGAAAAAGTACAATTAGTATCGGTTATTTATGCACATCAGTATTGGACCTAGAGGAGATACTGATCCAGGCGATACAAATGCCTAAACTAATTTGTATCGGTTAAACAACCGATACTCAAGGTTAGAATCAATATTGGTTCTTTTTTAACCAATACAAATACTACTATTTGTATCAGTTGTTTGCAGTGTTCTAAATAGCTAGCTATAGCTACGCTATAGCTTTTTCAGACCATAAACGCTACGCTATGAGATAAAAGTGCGCTATTTCAGCTAGGTTGCTATAGCTGTAATAGCTGACCGCTTTTACCGCTACGCGCTATGCGCTATTGCTACCGCTATGCTACATAGGCTTTTTTGCAATTTACATAGACTTCTGTACTTCAGTTCATATTTATGATAGCCTGTTATAATAAGCATGCTAAAATCAAAATATATGCCTTTGTTCCTATTGGTGATTTAGTCTCTAATTCTATATCAGAAAATATTCAAATACTAATTTTTTCTTTTGTTTTCTTTTCGTCTAGAATTCACTTGTAAAATTATTGCCGTTTGTTTCATTGAAAGCTGATTTTGATTATAATAATATATAAAATATTCAAATAGGTATGCTAACTTTATTTCACTATAAAATTAATTGCTCTTTGTCTATTAAAATCTGTAATACTATGAAGTATGAACTATTAAATAATGTTACATTGTATATTCTTTTTTTTTCCTTCTAATTTTCATTATTGAAAAAAATATAGACTTAGATAAGTTATTATTTAGTTATTATTCTAATTCTCTAATATTGACCATGTTGATAATTAGTAGAAATATAGACAATAAATTTTGAAAATTAGAAAAACGCTATGTAGGAAAGCTTCCGCTATAGCTGCGCTATTCGCTATAGCTTTTTTTTTTTGCCTCCCCACTATACCGCTATAATCGCTATTTAGAACCTTGGTTGTTTGCAATTAGGTGATACAGATAGTCACTATCATATCAGTTATTATCACATCCTAAATTGTTTTACTTATTTGAATCAAATAATAGTTCCTTTAAGAAAAAATTAGCCCACTCTAAGCGAATGTTGTCGATGGTTGCGATAGGGTAGCTAGTGGGAAAGTCCTGCATTTTTGAAATGATAGAAGAGCACAATTAATTGTGTATTTAATTATATTTGAAGCAACTAAGCTTACTCTTGGAAAATATATAAATGTTATACCTTTAAGTTCAGAAAAATATGGAGGAAGCAATTTATTATGTCATATATGAACAACATAATATAATATTCACATTTTCAACCGTCCTTTTGTTGTGGAACACTATATTAGACATGAAGACATAGTTAAAAAATTAAACAAGTTTGAAAAAATCGAAATGGATGTTAATGAGCATACACATGGCTTATATATGATTTTCACCAATTTTTGCACCTAGGCCCCTATAATCATATCTTAACAAAATTTCAGCATTTTTTTTACATCCAAGTCGTAGTTTAACATCTTCAACTTAGCAATTTACCAAAAATGAGAGAAATTCAATAATAACTATTACTTGCAAGGTATAACCTTCAATTTAGAGGTTCTTCCAAGTCCTTATGGACACATTTCCACTACGAAGGGACTGTTGAAATATCAATACGGTGAACAATTAGTACTTACAAGAGATATTTAAAATGATTAGAAAACGAAAGTTTGAAAAACTTACTCCTTGAGAGCATCCATGATCCCCAATTTTTTTTTTATTCCTCTTGTCGGAATCGAACACTTACAATTCACTTTCTCTTATAAAAAGCACGACCAATACCCAATGATTTATGCATGTTAGGTTTGCAGTACCGTGCTTACAAAAGACGTTCCTCTCAACCTCGCCCACAATACCACCGTGCGCCTCTTTCTCCCTTCCCTCCCTCCCTCCAAATCCCTTCCTCTCATCCTCTACTTCCATGGCGGAGGTTTTGTGCTCTTTCATGCTGCCTCCGCCCCCTTTTACGCCTCTTGAATTTTGACTTGCTCTTTTTTTTTCATGGTCGACACGGGTGTCACCGTGTCAGAAAATGGCTCTCCCTCATGGCATCATGCGACTGCAAGAGGAATTTGAATATTTTTATTAATTTAATTTGAAACATTGTTATAAATATAAAATACCAATCATTTAATATTGCTAAAATATCCATAATAAATAAAACAAAAATTATTTTGTATAAACTTTTGCAAAATATGGTTGACTTAATTTTTTTATAAGTTATTAAAAACTAAAACTAAAACTAAAATATTAAATTTAAATAATAATTTAAGTAACATATTTTAACTAAACAAAAAATAATTTAAATATAACATGTTTGAACCAAACAAAAATAATTTAATTTATCTTCACTTAATAAACAATTTAATTTTCTTTCACATTTTTCAGCACGAGTACGAAATTTTGAGTTTGGTTACCATCTAATCAGAATCAGTACCATTCAGATCGAAATAAAATTCACGAGACTTTTAAGTTTTAATATTCAAACAGATCTTAAAAAAAAGTCCGGACTCCCTTTATTTTTCTCCGCAACTAAATACGAAGTTACGAACTTTCCGAAATTTTTTATTAATAAGAAAATAAATAAAAAATATCGGTTTTGGGGAGACTTTGGGTAGAATTTGAAAAGTAGGAAAATATGATTGTTTGTAACGTCCTCTGGACGTTATAGACGACAATGGCCTAATTAGCGAAATATGATTAGCACTAATTAACACGAGAAAAAAAATCTGACCGTTATAAACCATAACATTCAGGTAAACATTGTAGTTTTTTTTTCTCAACTGCATCTACAAAAAAAAAATTTGATCGTTATAGACTATAACGATCAGACTTTTTTTTTTTCACGTTAATTAGCGGTAATCTATTTTCACTAATCTGACCGTTGTAGTCTATAACGTCCAAAAAACGTTATAAACAATCATGTTTTTTTTTCTACTTTTCAAATTCTCCGTAAAACCTTCTCAAACTAATTTTTTTATTTATTTTCTTATTAATAAAAATTTCGGTTCCATCTCCCAATCCAAGATTCCTGCCCCCCTCCCCTCACTCTTCAATTACAGCCCCTGTAGTCGTCCCAATTGCAATATTTTGCAATCTATTCATTTCTCATATCTTACTCTTTAACTTTTTAAATTAGAATGGCATAGTTTCGAGGCGATTTTTTTTTTTCTAAATGGAACCAAATTTAAATATTTGAAAAGAACCAGCACTAATGATATGGATTCTACAAAAAACAACTCCACCGATCTGTTGGATCGGTGAAGAAAAAAACACATTTGCTCCACCAATCTGCACAATCGGTGGAGCTATTTTATGAACCATCTATACAATATAACTGCAGAAATAATAGCAAATGGCGCCACCGATTGTGCGGATCGGCGGAGCAGATTTGTTTTTTCCTCCACCGAGACTTTGATATATTACAATGTGTGGATCGGTCTATGCATTGAATTTATATCTCTGCGTTCTGAATAGTTTTGTAATTTAAAAAAAAATGTAAATATTTATATTAATTTTTATTTAATCTATACACACACTGGCACACATACGTGTACCGAAATTCCTAGTTATAGACTTATAGTACACAGACACATCGGATCCAAATCTACTGAAATCCGAGATGAATGAACAGTGTTCCTAAAAATCTTGCAATCTAGATCCAACTGTCGAATTGTTGCAAAATGCATGCGCAGAAAAAGTTGAATGGTTGAAATGTCGAATTTCAGAGAATATCATATTTCGGCAAATTTAAATTCAGTTACACCATGCTCGCTAGGGGTCCAGATCCCCTAATGTAACCCAATTTTTGGGTTTTTGATCGAGACCGTCTGATTAGAATCCGACGTTCCATCTCGCACGATTTATCTCGGAATGTGTGCTCCATCTCAAATCCAACACTTCATCTCACGTGCTCATCTCGAATCAAACGGTTCCGATTTAAAATCCAAAAATTGAGTTACATTAGTGGATCTGGATTCGCTAGATTGCTGGTCCAACCGTCCAAGGATTAGATTCGAAGCCAAATCTACAGAAAAGATCTCCGACCCATGCTGACTGCTGCGTTCCATCTCCCAAATCCCAATCCCAGATTCCTTTCCTCCCCTCTCACTCTGCAATTAGATCTAGTGAAGTAATTCGATTATAGTGCAATCAGATTCCAGATTCCTTTCCTCCCCTCTCACTTATAGTGCAATTACATCTAGTGAAGTTGAATGGGTGTAAACGGATACGGATTATCCGCAGATAATCCGCTCCGAATCCTCTTATTATCCGTATCCGGATTAAACGGATACGGATACTTACGGATACGGATACGGATACGGATAATTTTAGTATATGGAAAAATAATGCGGATATGGATACGGATAATTTCACGAGGATATAAACGGAGCGGATATCCGTATATATCCGGATCCAAAATTTAATCTTTCAACAGCTTTCAATTCATTTCACCCTTGCGAAATTCTCAAAAAACATACATATTCGTTTAAGTCCAAGAATCTTGGTAGAAAAATCACATAGTCTATTAGGATAATTGATTGGTTTTCTGAACCAATAAGCAATTAGTCATGCATAATCATTACTGTGCAAACTTAAAAAATCTATTAAATATTTGTCAATTTAGGTAATCAAATTAGGTAATTTAAAATTATGAAATTTAGTAGAATTACTCAATATCCGACAATTATCCGCTCCATATTCGTATTCGAATCCGTATCCGTATTCGTATCCGTTTAAGACGGATATGGTTTTCAATTTTGATATCCGTTTACTATCCATATCCGTATCCGTATCCGCTTGTTAAAAAAAGGATACGGATATGGTATTAGCATTATCCGCTCCGAATCCGCTCCGTTTACACCCCTACTCTGTAGTCGTCCCAATTACAATATTTTGCAATCTATTCATTTCTTACAGAGGAGGTATCAACGAAAGTTATAATATGTTATAATATTTAGTTTTACAGTTTTTAAAGTCCAAACAGTCGATTCAAATTGTTCAACATGATATCTATATTAAAATATGCTTTAAAATCAACTTATATATTTTTTAAATGGTCTGAAAACAATGATTTTATAAAATACTTAATAAATAATTATAAAATTATAAAAAATGTAAAATTTGATCTCTAAGCACATTTTAATATGGAGATCATGTTGAATAGTTTGAATCGATTGTTTGGACTTTGAAAACTTTAAAAATTGATAGTGTAATTTGGTGTCATAAAAAAATAGTGTAAGTGATCCCTCCTGCTTGTTTCAATTAGCTGTAATGTTGTAAAGTTGACAAACAAAATTGTTAGCAATTTAATCATCACTTGAAAACTCATGGTTTTATGATTACATGATTTGTTACATTGAAAAATTGCATAAAATCAGAGTTTTACATGGGAGTATACAAGCATTCCAAATAATTCAATTAGTCTGTTTGACCTGTTCTGAAATTTATGGATTAAAAATGTTTTGATTTTATGGAATTTTTATTAATCTAAAAATAATAATTGGATGTATATTTGGAAATGCAAATATTAAGATGAATTGAATTATCTATCATCTTTTATCTCTTTACCAGTTTTATTGAACTTATATTCAGGGCGGAACTAAAAAATTGAGATAAGAAGATTAGAAAATAAAGTGCAGTGTAATTTTATTTTATAAAGGAGACTAAAAGAATTAGTACATATAAAAATTATAAAATTTAATGAACAAAATTACAAATTTTCAATGCACCGGTTTTAATTCTATTACCTTCCGTCCCTGGAATTCAGATCTAGTGAAGTAACTCAATCTTTGGGTTTTAAATTGGGACCGTCCGATTCGAATCTGAGACAATCCATCCGGATATGAAGTGCATGCATCCCGAGAACGAATTCGAATCCCGAAACAGTTCTGAGTGACGGATTCGAATCGGACGGTCTTAATCCAAAACCCAAAGATTGGGTTACATTAGGGGATCCGGACTGCCGTCCCTGTCTATACTGTCTTATCTGCCTACACTGTTTTATTATTTCTATTTTTTTTTTGTAAAAGCTCTCTTTACTGTTAGTCAGAATATACTATGTTTTTTTTGTATATTGTTATATTATTGATAAACTTTTATTCTGTTTCCATGCTGAATTTTTTTTTTTGTCATTGAAACTAAAATAGTTATCAAAATTATATTACTGTAGTTCGATCAATATTAATTATATTTTCATTTGAACGGATACTTAGAAATTTTTTTTAAGCAAGCTGTGAATATTTTTTTTAAATACAACCAATTTTAAATATTTTAACAGAACAAATATCATTGATTTGGTTTTTATAAAAAACAACTCCACCGATCCACAGAGGCACAAACATATTTGCTCTACTGATCCGCAGGATCGGTGGTGCTATTTATTATTGATTTCTGTGGTCAGATTGTATAGATGGGTCATAAAATGACAGATCGGTGAAGCAAACGTCTTTGTGCCTCGATGAAGTTGTTTTTTGTAGAATCCAAATCAATAGTTTTGGTTTCGTTAAAAATATTAAATTTGGTTCTATTTAAAAAAGAAAATCAGCTCTGAAAAAGGGTTAAAATTCTCTATTGTCAATATTTTTTAAATGAATAATATACGGTGTAAGGTAACAATCTTACAAGGTACCAATCACTGAGGAGAAAACATTCTTTTAACCTAAGATGCAATAAGTAAATCCGGATCGTTTTTTTAACCTGATTAAACGGACCCACTATATATTTTATAGATACCAATAAAATTTGATCTGACTGAAATTATCTGGACCGTCCGGTCTATTTTGTACCCTTCCAATACTGAATTCAGATCCAGTATCCAGTAAAGTAACCCCAAAAATTGGATTTTAGATCGGAACTGTCCGATTTCAATCCATGATAATTCATTCCGAAGTGGAGTGCACACATCCCGTACAACAAATTCGAATCTCAAGACAATCCCAAACGATGAATTCGAATCAGACGGTCCCAGTTCAAAACCCAAAAAAGGGGTTAATTCCAATACTGAGAGGACACGCACTCAGCAAATAAAATAGTCTGATTTCATAATATATACACACACTGGCGCGCACACACACACATACTGATATACATGTACCGAAATTCCTAGTTACAATGAGTTCGTATCCTCTGAGATATCTCAATTTTTGCGTGACCGATGTATCCGGTGCCTATTCGGGGAACCGTAGGGGGCCAGTATTATTTAAGCTTTGAGATTCGTGCAGGATGTATTTGAACGATTGAGATATTCCAAAAAGTCACGCAAAGTTTGAGATATCTCAGAGGATGCGAATTCAACTTATAACAGTGCACAGATAGGATTTAAATCCGCTAAAATCTGAGTCCCTCGAATCTCTGAAATCCAAAATCCTTGCCGTTCAACTTTTTCTGTGCACGCATCTTGAAGCATTCTTTGCACGCATCTCAAAACATTTTGACAGCTGGGATTTTGAATTTCAGAGATTTCAGGCAACATATTTAAATCCGCACAGATACACCACGATAGATTGGAGTCCGGATTCCCTAAAGTAACCCAATCTTTGGGTTTTGGATTAAGACCGTCCGATTCGAATCCATTGTTCAGAATCGTCTCAGGATTCAAATTCGTTCTCGGAATGCGTGCACTCAGATCCAGATGGATTGTCTCGGATTTGAATCGGACGGTCCCAATTTAAAACCCAAAGATTGAGTTACTTCACTGGATCTGAATTCGATAGGAGATTGCTGGTCCAGGAATTTGATTCGAAGCCAAATTTACAGAAAAGGTCTCCGGAGTCCGGACCCATGGTGCTGACTGCTGCGTTCCATCTCCCAAATCCCAAATCCCAATCCCAGATTCCTTTCCTTCCCCCTCACTCTGCAATTACAGCCTCTCTAGTCTGTAGTCGTCCCAATTGCAATATTTTGCAATCTATTCATTTCTCATATCTCACTCTTGGATCCTTTAAATTAGAATAACATACCAGCTACTAAGATTGAATTGAATAAATGCATTTACAACATCTACAGTCTATAAAAAAATTTAAAATATTACAAACCATTCAATTCCTATAGACACAACTCCTCTTAACATTATGTCATTAGTCATTTAATGTGGCCTCTAATTCATATTCACACTAATCCACAATCTTCTTCTGTCATATTAGAAAATACCCTTGGTGACCTACTCTTTTTCTGAAATATCACTTCATTGCATTGCTTTTACAGCGATAAGATAACTATCATATATCATGTCGTCCATTATTATTGACAAGTGTGTATTATGTAATATTTAATTTTAATGTGTATTTATACATTATATAAAATGTATTTCACGACGTATGAAAAATTGAGTGAAGCAATATTTAGTGTCTCAGCAGGCAAATTGAGATATGATTATGAGATCATAAATAATAATAGATGTTATTTAATATCAATCAGAATATTGTAAGTTAACAATATAAAATTCTAAATGGATGAGTTCTGGAGTCTGCACCGACTTGAAATTGTAAAATTTTGTGGTGTAGAATAACAGAGCATGTCGACATAGACATAGCCGTGCCTGTTGCTCTCTCTCTTTCTTTCTTTCTGGGTACCACTGCCCCAATTTCACACCCTTTTTCTCTCTCCTCTGCGATTGGTCGCACAAAATAGCAACCCACAGAGAGAAAGAGATCTCAGACGCAAATTCAGGAAAAGCAGAAGCTGCTTTGAGCAAACGCGATCATGTCGACGCCGGCGAGGAAGCGTCTCATGCGCGATTTCAAGCGCCTCCAGCAGGACCCGCCAGCTGGCATCAGCGGCGCGCCGCACGATAACAACATTATGCTATGGAACGCTGTAATATTCGGGTAAGATCGATCATAGGGGAATTGATCGACCCTTCTCTGGTTTTTTGCTTTTCATTTTTGTTGATGCTTGATTTTTCTGTGCTGATGTGAAATTTTAATCTGTTTACAGACCTGATGATACACCCTGGGATGGCGGTGAGTCGATCTTCTCTGTTAATCCTTGTAGCAACATAAACAGTGTAGCTGATTTGTTGTTTAGATCTTGAATTTTAGGTTTATCTGTAAATCAAGATGCGTTTTTATCGGTGCTGCGATTTTCAGCACTGAGCTAACCTAGATCCCTTTTGACTGCTTTGAGATGTTTATCATTTGTTTTCAGTAGTGATACTTTTGCTTAGTTTCTAAATTAGAACTTGATTTGGTTTCCTCAACCTTTTGGGAATTCCAAGTAGGTTTTATATATAATAATGAATGAGGTGTTCTTCAATGTCCAAGTAAACCTAATGATCTGATGAATTGAGACTGGCTTTTTGCCTACATGATTGTAAATTTACTTTTTAAATCTCTCTAAAGAGTAAAAGAAAATCATGCGTGCCCCTTGAAATATGATCCATGCCCTAATGAGAAATTGACATGTCAAATATACTTCCTGTTATCTGGTTTCTTAAAAATTTGCTCGATTTTCCCTTTTTATCTAGAGAGAAACAGTGATGATCATGGGGTGATAGCTTCAGTATGTTTCCAAAATTACTTGGGATGAGAAAGTTATAGATAATATTGTTCATGATTTATACTTTATAACTTTAGTGTAGGGGTAGGCATTTTGTTTTATTTTTCGTTTTGCACGGGGTCTGAATGTTAAAATAAGATTTGCAGGATACACATGATATTAACCCATAATTTGACATTTAGTAAGACATCTTTCTTTTTTTGTATAGGTACGTTTAAATTAACACTGCAGTTCACAGAAGATTATCCCAACAAGCCACCGACTGTGAGGTTTGTTTCACGCATGTTTCATCCAAACAGTTGAGTTCATGAATTCCAATTTTCTTTTCAGTTTTCATTCCTTGAGATGAGTTGCAAGTTTAGATTTGAAAAACACAAAAAAATGTTATTTCAAGTGAATTTCCCAAATAAATACAACAACAACAACCAGGCCTTTAGTCCCAAACTAGTTGGGGTAGGCTAGAAATGAAACTCAATCGTAGTGAATTTCCCAAATAAATATGAATAATGCTCTTTGACTAATGTATTGACACTTTTTACAATATTTTAAGTGGAGTTCTTTTAATCTCCATAGGACTTTCCTCAAAACAGCATAGTATCACCAAAAAGTTGTAATCTATTATGAAAGCTTGCTTTTGAGACTACTTGTTTAGCTTTATTCTTGACATTTACTTATTGACTTATATGTGGATTAAATTATCTATTTTCAATTTGTAGTCTATGCTGACGGAAGCATATGTTTGGATATATTGCAAAATCAATGGAGCCCAATTTACGATGTTGCGGCTATACTCACTTCTATTCAGGTAACTCATTTTGCATAATTTTGGTATCCAACTTGGAGAAGATCTCGAGTTGCAGATATATGTTTCTTTTTTCTAATCGTTCATGATAAGCATCTATTGTTATGACAATTTTGAAAAAGCAAAGCACAAGCCTTTTTGAGAAATGACCTGTAAATAAAAGATAAAAGAAGCCTTTTCTTTGGAATGACACATAGAAGTTAATTGGCGTTGTCTTTCCTTGGACTTATTATTGTTTAGGTTATCTTGATTTTGATTTGAACTGCCTTTTGATGATTTTTCACTGTTATATTATAGTCTCTTAATATGAATTAGCAATTAGTTGACATGGGAAAAAAAAATGAAGGAATCAAGTGAGATGAAATTCCTGTTAATAAGAAAACCCTTAAAGTTGAATAGTGATGTTGGAGTTAGATTTTGATTATATTGAATTAAAAAACCACGGCCCTCAGTTAAAGTACTATAGAATATAAGGTTGGGTTGTTTGCCTCCTAAACTCTTGTACCTTGTTATCTCTAAAGTTATATTTTGTCAAAATGTCAGTGAATTTACTTTTGGGTTGTTGATAGCGGTCCTTCAATTTTGCATTTCACTTAGTAATTTAATGTGCCTGTTATCCCTAAGAAGGATTAGTTGTCTTAAAACATACACTTTGGATGCCACAATTTCCTACTTAAAACTGAAAATTAGCCAAGGGTTTATTTTTGAATACATTCCAAAATTGTCTTGTGGGTGGTTCAGCTAGACATGTAGGTTGAACTAGGACGGACTTTACCTTTACATGTCAGGCCTGGCCTGTCCAGTATGCAGAACCATGCCATGTTTAACTGAATTTATTTTGGGTTAAGAATTTTAGTAACGAGCCAATATAAGTTATAGTTTGATTTTAATGGTAAGATATATTTGCGAATGCAATAGAATAGTTTGTATTCGCTGTTCCTATTTCTTGCTGTTTACTTGATATTTATACCAAAATTTTTATTTTCACCTGCTGATTATATGATTTTTTTTTTTTTACTTTTGTAGTCTTTGCTTTGTGATCCAAACCCAAACTCACCAGCCAACTCCGAGGCTGCTAGGCTCTTTAGTGAGAACAAGCGTGAGTACAACCGCAAAGTTCGTGAGATTGTTGAGCAGAGCTGGACAGCTGATTAATAAAAAAAGAAATGATAAATTCCATAAAAAATGGAATTCTTCACCCAATTCTCGGGTTGTACTTGTTGTTCCCTAATTAAGCAAGAATATGTCTTTGTAAGACTTATCTCGTTCTCGTTTTCTTGTATGACGATGAGTATGACTGTTGCTGTTCTATTGTGTCTTATCTTTCACTTTTTAGGTACATGGAGAGCATGAAAACTATTATTAATGTAAATGTACATGATCAGGGTAAAAACTCATTCTGAGAAATATGTTAAGTGGAGCCTGTTGCATAAACATAACCCTTCTGTATTGAGCTGTGGCTCTATTTTAGTTAAAAGCACAGGTTTTGAACTTCTATTGCTGATTCAATGGATCAGTAAATGATTGTTGTGCAGTTGAAGATGGAAAAGGAGGCCATGATTTGTTCTTCAAAGTTTGAACAGGTACTTTTGTATCCCTCAAAAGAAAAATGAACTTTTATAGGCATGCAACTTCCGGTTCTCTCTGTTTTTTTTTTACCCAAAGTTTTTCCAGTTTTTTCAAATAAATAATAAGACGATTGCACCGTTCAACATGATATTCATATGAAAATGTCAATAGGATCAAATTTTACATTTTTGTAATTTCTTTGGTTAACTTTTTATAAAAGTAGAAAATCACTTGGTAGTAAAAGTATAAAGTTAGCGGTGTTTGATATGCATATGACTAACATGATGGAGAGGTCCAAGGTTAGCTTTTCTTTCAATTGAGATAGAGGCACATTTGTAAGATCATTAACCATGCGTACTTTTATCTTTTGCATTTACTATGATCAATACAAAAAAAATAATAATAAGCGGTAGTGGGAAATATAAATTTGATCAATATAAACCATGCAAAATCATATTGTTTAAGAAAGCAAAACAAACGTACATATGTAAAAGATAAAAGTACGCATGGTGCAATTTATGGAATTGTCTTATTTTACAGAGACAGTTATAGATCATGAAATATACCTTCAGGATACAAACATATATAACAGGTTTTTAGAGTAAAACAATATGAACTGAACAAGTTATTCTGATGCAAGTTTTGGTCGCAATTGTCATTCTGTTCTTTACTTTTCCATTCCTCTTTTAGCATTTGGTGCATGCTAATTATCCTTGCTGTGAATGGAATGAAAAACAACAAAATATAATTAATAAGAAAACATAAATGCAAAAATGTTGGTACCAAAAGCAATGTGTGCCCGTTGTCTTTGAAATAGCGAACTTTACAGTTCTCCGATTTTTTTATTAATAGGAAAAATAAAATAAGAATAACGATAATGAGGAATGATTTCAGGGAATTTCGAAATCTAGGAAGATTGTTATGATTTAAAAAAATTCAGAATGGATAAATTAAGCATTCTAAACTTGAAAGGATGAAGATTTAGACCCTGCAGGGTTACTGTATGTTGTACTATTGAAAATTTACTGCATCCAATTATCACGCTAAATGGTATCAAAAATATTCATTTACTACCAAAAGCTAAATAAATCATATTGAACATGCGTTTGAAAAAAGAAATTGTCAATTTCTTTTGCTTTCATATATTTGCTTTCAATTAACTGCACAAATAGTTACTAGCTTGAATTTTCTTTGTGAATAACTTATGATTTCTTAATTCAATAATACAATAGCTAGTGGGTGTTTACAGTGCAGAAATGAACAAATATGCCCTATAGTCTTTGTGCAATTATTTTAATTAAACAAATATGATAGGTCAAGTGGTCGACTCGTGAAGTACGCCACGAAAAGAATAATTTAGATATCCCACACCTTTATACCAAGTTAATTTTTCAAAAAAATTAACTCCCATCAACTGTTCACTATTATAATGCATTGGTCTGATGGATGAGGTTCTTGCCCTCTTTATAGTCCACTTAGAATTAATTTGAATAGTCCGACACGACCTGATACGACACGACACGACACGACACGACCCACCCAATTGTCTTTTAAGACAACCAGCTGGTTGCTCTTGTTGAAATTCATTGCCGCGCTGCAACTTTCCATGCGAGAGGATCAGCACCCAGTTGTTCTTACCCTTTTATTTCACTTGAGTTGATGTGAAAATCTTTTTAAATTAGAGTAAGTTTGGACTAATTAGTTTCAGGCGAAATTAAATTCTTGGAATTTTCAAAACGAAATGCTTGATTGCTAAGTGACAGTGAGTTATATTATTAATGTATTAATCATTTGATTACACAACAGCCAACACCCCCCCCCCCCCCCCCCCCCCCCCCCCCCCCCCCAATTGGTCAATTATTTTATGATTTGACATTCCCAGGGTAGACATATGGGTACATAGAGGTTTCCTTCTATAAGTTGAGTGGGTGACTATGTCAATATGTCACCCAAATTGCTGAAATTTTTATTAATAGAAAAATAAATAACAGGTTTTATTATGTTATTTATTTTATTAAATTATACTATTAATTATTAATAAGAATAATTATATTGATATCAAGCATTTAAAAAAAAGTTTCCATAACTAATTCCATCGAACACCAATTTTAATTTTTACATAATTAATTATATTGTGTGTATTTGTGTTCAACTAAAAAAAATATATAAATGAAAGGAAAATAAATTAATGTAAACTATAACATAAAAAATGAAAACTAAATGTAAAAGTGAAAATGAAAAAGAAACTAAGTAAAACAAAAAATTACTACATCCGTACCAGTTACCAGTTGGCTTAACATAGAGGGGAAATTCAGATGGGTGTCAAGTATAATTGGTTTTAAACCCGTTATCACAAATCCATAATAAAAACCTTTGTATCCTCCTCCTTTTGCTGATGCTCTCTAAGAACCAACTGGCATACTCATTTTTAATTTCCTCTTTAATTCTCTGCACTGTTTCAGTTTTGTCTGTCAATATTTTTCATCATCTTTAGAAATTGACGATTCGGAGTTTTCACAGTCCTCACATTTTGCCACCATGAACGAGATGTTTGACAAAAATGGACAGGGAGATAGCCATGTTCAAGGCCTACATGTTTGCTAGAGGAATCAAATTTGACGAGAGCAGCCTTCAAGATCTGATTCGTAAGACCACATTCAAGAACTGGGCAACCGAATTGAAGAAGAAGAGTACTAGTCAAGCCGAGCCCAAAGAACAACAATCAAGAAGTGATCCAAAACTGAGAACTACAACACCCAAAAACTCAGTTCAGATCTGAACTGATGCCAGCAAGCAAACAACAAAACCCCCTTGTATCAGTCAACTGGTACCAGTACTAATCAACGACAAGACTGTAGCTAACAAAGAAACTGCAGCGACAATCACAAAAAAAAAGAATCGCAGGTATCAAAGAAACTGCATCAATACCAAAAAAAAAAAAAAAAAAAGTCTTACCAGACCAAAAAAAAAAAAAGGCAAGCCGCTCATACAAGCTGCAAGGCCACCATAACAAAACCCCAAACAAAAAACATGCACCAGCAAGGCCACCGAAGTGCTGTACAGTGAAACTGTAACAGCCCCCCCAAAAAACCCCACAAAACTGTTCTTATCATCAGTTCATATGAGAAAAAAAACAGTGCTTGAATTCCGTATTTCAACACTCTCCGAAACAAATGTTGTACCGAATTCTTCCGTATTTCAACACTCTCCGAAACAAATGTTGTACCGAATTCTTCCATATTTCAACATATGTAACATATATTCGGTATAATTTATCATGTTCTCTTCAAGTTATTAATTGTCAAAACTCGATTGCTCAGCATCAACCAAATAAACACATTGACTCAGGTTGGTGCTCGTATTTTCCAGATTGAGCTTCTGTGTGTTTTTATTTGCGGCCCTTCCACCATAGCTCTATATAACAGTAAGTGTTGGTGCACCGATGGTTGTTTACAAGTGAAATTATAATTTTGCCACGCAACCTCAACATTGACTGTTACATATTAATACTGTTGGTTTTTGAAGATCAGTGTAGGGGTTTTGTTTACTAGTGAGAATTGGGGCCCACAAGAGTATTTTGTCAATAATTTAAAAACTAGGATTATTTTGTTTGATAGTATTTTAGAGAAGACCATTTTATAAAATTTTCACTGATTGGACTTGACAAAACCCTGTTTACTTGTTTCATAACATTAAATTTTGAGAGGTAGAAGAGAAAAGAGGAAGGGAGAGGAGATGAACTCTATAAATAGAACTAGGATGTTCTTAAGTTCACCAAGCCCCTTTTTGAACTCTACTCTAAAGTCTATCGGATTGGCTTCAAACGATGAATTCGAATTGTTAAAATCTATCTACCTTATGAGTGATGCGTCTATATGTGAAAATTTTAACCTTTCGAATTAATTAAGCATAAAGTCAAGTGGTCAAAATTAGAAAGTTCATAAATTAATTTTAATGTATTCATTTTTTGAACGTTTTTTTTACCACTGGACTCCATATAAATTAATTCTCAACTTTAAAATTTTCACATTTAGCTACATCACTTGTAAGATCAAAATGTTTCAATAGTTCGGATTAATCGTTTGAAGCCAATCTAATAAATTTTAGAGTTGAGTTCACAAAAAGATTTGGTGAACTTAAGAACAACCTAGTTCCACTCGAGCTCTATATACAAATTATTCAAATTTTGTAACTCTCAAATAAAATTTAACAAAAAATAAATCTTAATTACATAAATAGATATTTTTAATGTAACAAAGATTTTGTAGAGTATGATTGTAGTTAGAGACGGACTTGGATTTGAAGAAATAATTACATAAAATATATCTCCATTCTCATATAATGTACGTAGTTGTCCTGATCCGCCAACGACTAAAATTGAAAGATGAATTTTCAGATTTATTATCAGCCCTTCAATCACATAATCTGTCTTCTTTTGATTAAATACATCTATTTTATGTGTAGAAGTCTAAATTTAGTTAAAAATATACTCGCCACACATACTACTATATAGTTTGTCACAATTAAGAATGAATTTCTAGCGATCTGTTTCCTTATTCCTCCTTAAATATATTTTTAATTCCTGTAATTAAATTATTTCCTTATTTCTTCATTTTCTCATATTCATGCATTTATAGCATATTTTATAAAATAAATGGATTTATTGAACCTACAAGTTCTAAAAATATTGTACAGAGAATGAAAATTTTCAAGAAAAAATATATATGATTTTATGAAACATATAGTAGAGTGTTCATAAATATGAGAAGTTTCGGTACCCATCATAATTTAATTCTGATGGTTGGATTTATTTTTTGAAAGAAAATTTTCAATACAACGTTCTGATATAATATAGCATGAATGAGATTATTATCATTGATGTATCTCTATTTTTAAATTATGCACGTAGATGTCTTGATCTGCTAACGGCTGAGATTGAAAGATGAATTTTCAGATTTAATATTTGTCCTTCAATCATATAATATGTCTTTTTTTGATTAAATACATCTGTTTTATTTGTAGAAGTCTAAATTTAGTTAAAAAACATACTTGCCACACATACTGCTATATAATTTATCACAACTAAGAATGGATTTTAGTAATCTGTTTTTTTATTTCTCTTTAAAGCTATCTATGATTCCTGTAATTAAATTATTTACTTATTTTTTTCTTTCCTATGTTTCATTTCTTTTCTTCATCTATCGACAATAAAATTGAAAATTATTTAATCTTTCTGAATCTGTAGAGAAAATTATTTTTTCTAATATGTTATATTCATTGTGTCAAGAGGATAAATAATCTTTATTAGAGCTATTGTATCTTTTTATTATTAGTTAAGAGGATATAGGAAATATTGACCTTCTAGTTCAGGTAAAATGCAGCTTTAATTAATTATTTTTTAGCAAGTTAACTAAATTTGTTTATTATTTTAAATGAAGATTATTAATTTTTTGTCGAATTATTACCCTCTTTAGTTATTATATGATTTTTAGTAAGATTCCAACAACATAATTCTTTGGCAGATTTTTTTTAAAGGCAGAGACTGCCATTCTTTGGCGGGTTAAAAGTAAGAAAATATTCTATACTCGTTGTTTTAATGTGTGCATTTTCATAAATATTGTTCATTTTTTTATTAATATACTTTTCATATTTGTTTGTTCATTTTCATATATGTTAGACTATATCGAAGAGAATCACACTGGCAATGATACTTCAAGAGCTTTTTTCATGTTATATTTGATCCATTTGTTGTTTCTTTTATTGTTATTTATTATTTGAATTTCTATTTTTTCATGTGTGCCTTTTATTTTTATTATTTTCTTCTTCTTAATTTTGTGTGAATATCAAACAAAAAGATATCTTCATATTATATTCAATGTTATAATATGTTTCTGTTACAACGTACGGGCACAATACTAGTTTATGTAATGTACATAAAAGATAGAGACAACAGAAAGTGGGTTCGCGGCTTGAAACAAAACAGAGGGTTCGGTATTTTTTAGTGAGCATGTTCTGTGGAGAGAGAGAGAGAGAGATTGGGTTATTATAAAGATTCAGCCTATAGAGGAAAGGGGTGTAAATTGCACTAATTGAATGGTGATCGGGTGTGAATCATGATCAGGCAGATACAAAAGGGTGTGAACTGGTTTTGGGTTCAGTTTTTGTAGACCTAGCAGTATAATATTGAATATTATTATTATGCCGAATGTAAAAATTAGCATTATCTATAGTATTATTTTTATACGTGTCTAAATTGAACCTTAGAGCAATTTTTACACGTGTCTAAATTGAACCTTGGAGCAGAGAAGTGACAGGTGTATAAGAAGATGATAATTAGTTGCACAAAATTATAATTAAATTAATAATTTAGGCTGTTGGAAAGTAAATTAGTATTAGTTTAGGAAAATATTTTTATTAAAAAAAAGAGTCCTTACATTCTTCCCAACTTAAAATTTTGTTTAGTCCTCTGAACAAACTCACCTCTAAATCTTGTCTTCAAAAATCCTTTAAACTGCATTTATTTGTTCCAAATTTGGATAGGACCGAACATGAAAGTCATACCATTTTATGTTATGATTCGAGTTTGATTTATATATTTATTCAGTTATTCTTATCATATCTATATTTTCAAATAATGTTACAGGTAGGGCAAGAATATAGCTAATCAGATCTGAAATTTTTATTCATAGGAAAATGAAAAAAATAAAAATATAAAATAGGAAATGGTATGAGGAAAATTCAAAAATAGAAAGGCAGGATGGAGCCTGCGGGACGCCATGACACATATCAACACCATGAAAAAAACGGAAAAATAAAAATAAATAAATACTATATTTAGTGAGACACCATGATCCATTCTAATAAGGAAAAAAAAAGTGGGTCACCATTACCCATCCCCACCAATAAAAAAAAAACAAAACTGAAAAAATAAAGAAATGGGACAGAGCGACAGGATAGTCCTAGTTTATCCCGATTTATCCTGGTTTTGAGATTGCTAAGGTGTCCCGTAGGGACACCATAACTCCATCCTGCCTTCCCTTTTTTGAATTTTTCTTATACCATTTCCTATTTTTAATTTTTCTTTTTTCATTTTCCTAGGAATAAAAATTTCGGTAATCATATACTAGATAAAAAAACAAAGAAGCGTGAAGAGGGAGGCAGGAACGGAATTCGTATCCGGTGTAGTACCGCAAAAGGGAATCTTTTAGAATGATTTCCTTTTGAATAGATCTGGACCGTTCATTTAACTTGGCACGAATCTCAAAGTCAAATAATACTGCCCCCTACAGTCACCCGAATCTCAAACCGGCTGAGATTTAATCTCAAACCGTAAAGTGATGCGCATCCTCTGTAGTAATAGAGAGGATACGGATCCGGCAGGAACGTGTGCACGGCGTCTTGGCAGAGAAGCCAGATGCGGGCATATATATAATGCAAATGTTGATTTATATTCTCATAGTATTACTAAAATAAATTGTTTAGTAATTTAAAAAAAAAACAGTCCGGAGCTTGCTAGTCCCACAAGAGAAGCAGTTGGAACTCATCACCCAGTTTAAATTGTCATCCACCTTGGACTGGATTACATCAAATTAAACATAAAATATGGGTAGCACCGGAAAAGAAACTTGGACACAGGGTTAGTCTTGATATTAATCAAGAATAGCCAAAGAAAATTTAAAACTCAAAAGCTTTATCTAAAAGAAATTTAGAAATTAAATTGTGAGTCTAGATCTGAAAATTAAATAGTGTCTAGTGGCTCTAGCCTAGTACGGTATTTGATAATCTTATTTAAAATATAAATTAATAAGAATTTCATCATAATTAATTTACAACTCAACATAATTACAGAGGAGAATTTTCTTCTTAATGTATAAATTAGAGGCACTCTCATAAAATACATTCAATAGCGGAGGGAAGAGAATATTGAAGAGAGTAATTGAGAGGAAGGATGGGGGAATTGGGTCTGCAACGTATTATGTCAATAATTTATAAAAAGAAAGGATTATTTTGTTTGATAGTTTTAAAGAGAGGAGCATTTTATAAAATTTTCAGCGATTGAACCTGACCGGATCCTATTTACTTATTTCAAAACATTAATTTTGAGAGGAAGAAAGAGGGAAGAGGAAGAAAGAGGGAAGAGGAGGGTGTCCGATGCCCATCGGACCAGAGTCTGTTCGATGGGTGTCCGATATCGTCCGATTCACTTCAAGATCTGTGCGTATCACTTTAATATCCGTGTTGTTTGCTTTAATATACGTGCGCACAGATCTTGAAGTAGATTGGACGGTATCGGACACCCATCGAACACTGTTCTGGTCCGATGGGCATCGGACACCCTCCTCTCCCAAGAAAGAGGGGATGAACTCAGTAACTAGGGTGTTCTTAAGTTCACCAAGCCCCTTTGTGAACTAAATTCTAAAATCTATCGGATTAGCTTTAAATGACGAATCTGAACTGTTAAAACTCGTCTATCTTACAAGTGATGTGCCTATATGCACAAATTTTAAACTTTTGAATTAATTAAGTATAAAGACAAGCTATCAAAATTAAAAATTTACAAATTAATTTTGATATATTCATTTTTTAAACGTTTTTCACCACTTGACAATATATAAATTAATTAGAAAGTTTAAAATTTTTTCATGTAAAAGCATCACTTGTAAGATAAATGAGTTTCAACGATTCAAATTCGTCGTTTGAAGTCAATCTGAAAAATTTTAGAGTTAAGTTCACAAAAAAAAAGTTGCTGAACTTAAGAACAATCTAGTTCCACTCGAACTATATATACAAATCATTTAAATTTTGTAACTCTAAAATAAATATAAGAAAAAAAAAAATCTTTAGACAACTCTTCTCGTTTCCTTCTCTCTCCTCTTCTTACGAACGTTCTTAAAGTCGTTGGTGCCAAGCTACTTGGTTTTTTTTTTTTGAGAAAGGGTGGTAGTTGTTTCCATAAAATATAGCGACTTGACTTTGTAAAGTCAAGGGTCTGACTTTGTGCCAAAACACAGTATCCACCGCCCATTTCCGGTACCAAACTAAGATGGGGCCCAAATAACAGAAAAGACGAAGTAGAGCACCGCTGAGCTGGTGCACTAAAAGCATGGTTTATAAAAACACAAAAGCTGTTGCCAACTGCTGGCGTCAAACAACCATATAATAATTGTAAGGAAAATTTGAAAAGACAACCAATACAGCTGTAGTGCATGAATGAAAACTACCCGATGTCAAACAACCATATAGAAATACGTTCGTGCCTTCCATTATTGTACTTGTCTGAATAAAATACAATGTGGTTGGTGCCAAACTGCCAATGTACTTGTCTGCAAATAAATAAAACATAGCGACTTGATTAATGGTTTTAATTGGTCAAATACTCAAGTGGTATCAACAGCTAACTAATCTTTAATATTCACAAATTAAAATCAATCTCTCTCTCTCTTTCTCTCCAGACTCCAATTCCTGACATCAGAAAAATCAGCTCTCTAATTTAGTAACCATGGCAGAAGCAGCAGCACTGGCCGGACTTGGGTGGGTGGTGTCTCCTGCCGTGAAAGAACTCATCAATAAGGGCATCTCCTATTTAGGGAGCAATATCACCGAAGGCCTCGATGATTTGGAGACGACTCTCCTGCCGCAGATTCAGCTCACCATTGAAGCAGCGCAACAGTTAACGCCTAGCAAGAAGGACCTTTTTGCCAAGTGGCTGTCTCGTCTGAAGAATGCTTACTATGATGCTGAGGCTATGCTTCATGACCTCGAGTACAAGCGCCTCAAACGAGAGGCCGAAGGAGAGGCCAACAAGCTGTTGGTGTCTCTCTCCTCTAAACCTATTATCAAACCTCTTATCCATAAGGCTTCTCTGTTGTCTTCTCAAAACAGAGAGCTTTTGAAACGGCTAAACAAACTGAAGAAAGTTGCAGCAGAAGCTGAGACTTTACGACAATTACTGGGCATACAAAACACCGGAAGCACATCTGGTGTAATAGCTGGTAACAACCGTATTGTCACCTCCTACATACTTACTGACAAAAGGGTTTTTGGCCGTGATCGAGATTGTGAGGAGATAATTGACTTTTTGTTGAATGATCAAGGAAGCAGTAGTTCAACAAAGGGTTACTCGGTTGTTGCCATAACTGGTATAGGAGGCATTGGGAAGACTACGCTTGCACAGTATGTTTATAACAATCAAAGGGTAAAGAACCACTTTGGTGTGACGATGTGGCTCTGCTTATCACAAAAGATAGATAGCATCGAACGCACAAAGGAGTTGATTGTGTGTGCCACAAAGATGCCATGCCCTGATTTTGGCAATAATTTAAGTGTTCTACAAAGCAAGCTTCTAGAAACATTATCTGAATCGGGCAACACCATGCTCGTACTAGATGATGTTTGGTACGATAATAATGATAAAGATGCAACGGGGCAATGGGAGAGTCTCTTAGCACCATTTGCTTCCGGTTGTTCCCGAAGAGGAACATGTAAAATTGTAGTAATTAGCCGCTCAACAACGTTTCCTAGCAAATTAAAACCTGATAAACATTTGTGTTGAGTGATTTGGCATATGATGACTTCCAATCACTTTTAAGATATTGTGCAATTGGTGTTTCAGAAATTGACAATCCACAATCGGAGAACAAATTATTAAGAGATATTGTGGACCAGATTGCCAAAAAAATGAGTAAATCGCCTTTGGCAGCTAAGGTTGTTGGTAACCAGTTGCATAAAAATATTAATGATACTAGTTTTTGGCGAAATGCTCTAGAAAAGGTAGACTTGAGCGACACTAGAGATATTTTGCTATGGAGCTTTCACCGGTTCGATGTGAAATTACAACGGTGCTTCTTATTTTGTAGCGTTTTTCCTAAAGGTACAATATTTGATTTACATACTTTGATCCCTTATTGGATAGCACTTGATTTTATCCAGCCCTCAGATCATAATAGAGATGTCGAAGATGTAGGTTTGGAATACTTTCAAATAATGCTAGCAAACTCCATTTTTCACCTGGTGGAGGACAAGTATGTGATGCACGATCTCTTTCACGATCTTGCAGAAGAGCTCTCTTCTCAAGATTGTTTGAGGGTAACAAATGCTGAGGATAAAATAGAAATCCCTTCAACTGTGCTACATGTATATCTCGAAGTTAATAATGAAAATCCGAAACTGAATCTATCTAGTATAGGTAATTCAAGCAACTTACGTACTCTCATCTTGGGAAACTCATTTATTGATGATATCAGTGAAATCATTCCCAAACTATCTCTAAAATTTAGAAACTTGAGGGTTTTAGAGGTATGGTCCAGGGGCTATAAAACACTGCCGATAAATGTAGGAGATTTGAGGAACCTCCGGTTGCTAAATTTTGGGAAGAGTTCAATTGAGGAGTTGCCGCGTTCAGTATTGCAGTTGTATCATCTTCAATTTCTAGTGTTACCTTCATCTGTACAGACTCTTCCAACAAAGTTTAGTAACCTCATGAACCTACGTCGCATTGAAATGTATAACGTCAACAATGGTAGTCAGTTCTCTACCTCACGTCCAGTACTCTCGTCTGTTGAGACTCTTCCATCAAATTTGAGTAGCTTCACCAAGTTGTTTCGCATTCTACACAACAGTGATACTGTCAGTACCTTTCCTTCAATACCTTATCTAGGCAAATTAACTTCACTCGAACGTTTGGATGAATTCCATGTAAGAACAGAGGAAGGATATGAGCTACATCAACTGGGACCTTTGAAGAAGATTGGTGGCTCTCTAAGAATTCTGAATCTAGAGAATGTCAGAGATAAGGATGAAGCCGTTGAAGCGAGGCTCACTGAAAAATCCAAACTTAAATGCCTAGAGTTGATTTGGACTGAGTCAGCTAAAACTAATGACTTAGAGGTTATTGAGGCCCTGCAACCGCCACCAAACCTCGAGTCACTTAAAATTGATGGGTATAGAGGCTCAGAATATCCAACCTGGTTGCAAGATTTCTCATCTATAAAGTATATAAACTGTGTGAGGTTTTACAATTGTAATGCTCTGACAAATCTTCCCCTAAATTTTCATCAACTCAATCATTGCTCAGAACTCGTTCTTGAAAATTTAGAGGCTTTGAGAGAATTCTCTAATTTTTCAAAAAGCCTTCATAGGTTATCAATCATCAAATGCCCGTGCTTGATTTTTGTATGTGAGAATGAGCAGGAAGTGAAACTAGAGTTACTAGACCAGAGTATAATGGAAATTGGATCTTTGAGATTTAGTATTGAAAATCACAAAGAATTACTTGATCAAGAACTCAAAAGTTTTGAGCAAACAGGCTCAAAGGGAAACTGTTTAGAGCAGTTTGAAATTATCCAAAGCATTGCACACGGTAATGCACCGGAACAATCTGTAGGTGAAATTCTAAATAAAGCTTGGTGGTTATGTCATCGAGAGCGGATGAATTTTATTTTCAGAGGCAACACTGAAGTAAATAAATTGAAATTACCCTCTATGCTTCGCTTCCTTCATCTTGGCTATTGTTGCATATCTGATGCGGCCTTGTCGGGTTGCCTGAGAGAATTGACCATGCTTGAGGAACTATACCTATGGGGCATCATGACAATAACCACACTTCCACCAGCAAATGTCTTGAAGTCTCTAAAGAGCCTCCAAGTTGTAGAGATTAAATATTGCTTGTATTTAACATCACTCGGGGGTCTGCATGCACTCCCTCGTGTTGAGCGCTTTCTAGTAGAAGGCTGTTGGTGTTTGAAGATGGTAGAAGGTTGTTGGTGTTGTATGACTATGGAAGAATCCTGTGTGTGTATGGGGTTGGAACAAGACTATCGTTTTTTAGAGAACGAAGGTTTTGATGCACCACTACCTTCCACTCTGCAATCATTGATCATTATAAGTTGCGTAGTTCCTCAGGCTATTTTAAATGGTGATTTTCCATGCCTCCAGAATGTTGAAATAAAAACTTGCGCTGTCCCAAGCTCCCTATCATTTCATAAGCTAACCAATGTTGTATCATTGAAGCTTTACGAATGCCCCGATCTTTTGTCCATTCAAGGCTTAGAATTATGTTCTTCCATTAACGTTCTTCAACTATTTCTACTTCCAAATCTTGATGTAAACTTTATCGTGAAATCTTGGAAAGTTTACGGAGGATTTTTGTGTATCAGCAGCTCGGTGATGCTGAACAAGCTTTTATCATTACGAGATTGTGCTCCTCCCAAAAGCTTGGCTATAAAATATTGCGAAGAAGAGATATCATTTGAGAAATCTAATCACCTTCAATCTATCAAGAGACTCTTTTTTACAGGATGCAATACAAAGAGCCTTCCAAATTCTTTAAGTGATTTTTCTACCCTTGAGGAAATACATCTCACGCAATGCCCACAAATATCGAGGTTGCCAGAATTGCCAGATTCAGTTCAAAAGATTATAATAACAAATTGCCCGATGTTAAGGGAAAGGTGTCAGCCAAATGGTCCAGACTGGCCCAAGATTCAACACATACAACACAAGTGGATTGAATGATTCCCGACATGCCCTTCTTGCAACACATGAAAGTTAATAGGTAAATCTTTTTTCTTTCTATTTTGCTCCCTTTTACGTTCTTTTCTTTTATACGTTTTCAATTTTCTCTTATATATATATTTGGCTAAACTTCATTGCATTTACCAAACTTTTTGAGCAATATTATTAAATCCTTTGAAAACTTCTCAAAGGACGAGTTGCTCAGCAATGACATCAAATTAGATAGGTACTCAGAGTATGTTACCGATAAATTAATTTCGTATTTTACCATAATTTGAGCATGCTTTTGTTTACTTGTTAAGTTGTTATGAATAAACAACCATTTACCCCCGTGCAATGCATGGGATTTTCCAACATGAGCATAAAATTTAAGAAGAATTATAATTGCAAAATTGAAGCAAACTGTAAAGAATAAATTCATCAAAGCGCATCAGGTTTTGGTTTGGGTCCTAAATGCAAAAACACTTATTTAACCCAAAACTATTTAATATAATCTATTCGGTGCTCTCTTTTGTAAGTTTTCAGTAGAATGTTTTACTTAGGAAACATTTCTGACTTTCAAATCGTAATTGAATACTATTTATATATTTATTATTATTATTACTACTACTATTTCCAAGTTCTCACTGTTACAATATACTAATTATCTCATAATTTACATTATATTAAAATCATTAACCATTATTTTCTTCAATTGAACTTTTTTTTTTTTTTTCTGAATTAGACATTATATACGTATTTCAAGTTGATGCAGTTAAAAGAGATTTCGGCCATCCATACATATGCATTTATAATTCTATAAATCCTAAACATTGTCATCATTTTCACCCGAAGAAATCAAAATTTAAGGAACTTTTGCAATTGAACCAGTATAAGAACAAACAATTTTGTTTTTATATCATTCTTTGTTAATTCAAATCTGTGGGTGCTTGTTTTCTAAAATATGTAATGTATTACAATTACTGAGTATTCATCATAATTTGAAGAAATCTTAAATTGACAGCCATTTTTATTTTTCAAGGAAAGCCTGTAAGAAGTTGACCGAAAAATTCAAATATTTTATATACACATCAGTCTTTACTGATGTATCTGAACAACCTGCCCAGACACTCTATTCCCCAACTGCACAAACTCATTCTACTATTCATGATAGGAAATGAAAAATTGGTGTTAAAAAGCCTTCCAGAAGAAAAAAAACAGAGGCAATACCAATGCCGGTGCAGATGCAAATGCTGAAGAAGGGCTGCCTGAGTAAAAGAAGATGCTACCCCATAAAATCCAGCCCAAGACAATGAAAGGTATATCTATCTTCATTGGTTATGGATTGGGTACCAGTATCACATTCAGTCCTGTGTACACCTACCTGTACATCATGTTGGTTCAATCCTTCTAAGAATGTATATGAGTCTCTGAGACTTTTGTTTTTGCCTAAAAATTGAACAGGTTATTAGTGTTGGTACCTTTTCTCCAATACACTGGCACTGAGCTATTTGGTAGAGGCCCTAGTGAAATATAAGCCCAAATCTTATCCAAGCTAAATTAGCTTGTGTTTTTAAGTGGCAGTTCTTAGTTGTTTTCTTAATCTGATTTTCTCGTTACCAGGAGTCTTGACTCTGATTTATTTAATTTGTTCTCACAGTGGACCCTGCTTTACTAGAGATGTCAGAGAAGGAGATTAACCCAAGACAAATCAGCATAATGAACCTCTGTTATCTTGACCGAGGCCAAGGAGAAGATATGGGTATGGTTTTCTTGTACTGCTCCCCTCATTTTTACTTAATTTATACGAGCTTTTCCGAAAATTCTTGTTTGGGGCCTTGGTAATATTTTTCTTTTTTTCTTTCACTTTACTAACACAGGACAATGAGGTGGCCTCAAGGAACTCCAATACTACATGGGTGAAGCATGGTATATGCAATGGATTTTCTCACTTTGCTTTTTAATCTGATTTAATTTTTAAATTGAGTTTTCAAAAGTGTCTCTAAAAATGTTATATCAAACTATCAATCACGAGTCAGCCAAAACAAACATACTATGTTCACCACGATAATGTACCTTGTAAATATTTTCCTTCAATGATTTTATCTCTGGTATATCAAACTCTTCATTTTTCTGAGCATTAACTTCTGAGAAGTTTGTATACTTGATTGTTTGCTATAAAACAATTTTATGCCCAGGAGGAGGGAGCGGGATGAATTCCAGGCCTTTTCTTTTCATTATGAACTGATCAGCTCCACAGGAAACGTTTGAACTGACCGTTAAACAATTGAACTACCACACCATTATGAACCGTTCCTCGAGCCCGTGGACCCAATATGAAACTGAGTTGTTTACAAGGTTATTACTTATTACTGAAATATTTCTGGGGAGTTTCATAAAATAAAATAATTGGCCAAACCATTGATCTCAGAAGATCCGCCTCCTCCCCCTTTTCATTGCCATTTCTTTGTCTGGATTTACTGTTTCCATTTTTCTTGGTTATTTATGTTATAGGGGATGCATTAATTTGGTACATATGATACAACTGTTGTTTACAAACCAAGCAGGACACACAATTGAGAAGGTTATACAGATTTTTCTTCTTGCACCAGATCGAATTGAACCGGAGTCAACGTCTCGGTTCTTCCCTAACTCTCTAAAACATACTTTTGAATAATATAATATTTGTGGCATCATATACACATGAATACATGGTCTTTGATTAGTGTGCATTGATTCATATTAAAATAAGGTTGCTCACTGGAAGAATGAAGATGAAAGGGAGGAAGCAGAGGATAATTTCCAAACGTCCCGTAGTGATTTGGATAATTATGGCAAGCATGACTCGGTACCTAATGATGATTTGCATAAAGTTAATAATCGGGACAACCAACAGATGGAACAAGAAGAATTCTAAAAACCTGCTACTCTCCTCCTTTGGCGCCAACTTCCAGACTCTTTCTGTCACGTCCCTGGCGTGGAATTGGGACGAAACGGGTCGTCTTTCACCCGGGTGGATGTCTCAAAGAGAAGGTAATGGAGGGCAAGAGAGGCAGCGTCTCCAGCAACAACATTAAAAGGAATGTGATGCTGATGCGTGGGGCCTCATTGCAAGAACACGTAGAAAGTGTTTAGTTAGGATTTAGTTGAGTCTGTTGAGAATTAACGGGTCGGGTCTGAGCTGATGTGTCAAGCTGACAGTGAATAGCAAGATCCATTCATTAGATTTTAGATTTTTTTTTTTATTTAGAAGTTTTGCCTATAAATAAGTGACGTTTGTAACCGATCATATTAGACTATTATAAATTAAATTGCGTGTTCTAGCTACGTTTTGACCTTGTGCCATGTATCCCCATTTTCCACTGAATTTCAATAAAATTGTTTGATTGTTCTCTTTTCATGCTCAATTCACATTGTTTTGAGATTCGTCAGGTCAGGCATCTGACAGTTGGTATCAGATCTTCGTTCGAAGCAACACTGGGGAAGTATTTCATCAATTTTTTGGATTTACTTCCATCACCATTGATCGGTTCTTTGAATTACTCAATTTCATTCAAGCAGCCAGTATCAGTCTCAATTGCGAGTTGAGAATCATCAAAGGAGGCAACCATAGCAGTGAGAAGGGGCAGCAATTCACCTAATCAAAGATCTCACAGCTCTCAACAAAGAAAATGATGATTGGGAGTCTTCACAATTCTCAAATCTTGCCACCATGAACGAGATGTTTGACAAAATAGACAAGATGATCGCCATATTCAAGGCCTACATGTTCGATAGAGGAATCGAATTTGACGAGAGCAGCCTTCAAGATCCAATTCCTAAGACCACATTCAAGACTGGGCAACCAAATTGAAGAAGAAGAGCACTAGTCAAGCTGAGCCCAAAGCACAACAATCAAGAAGTGATCCAAAACCGAAAACTGCAACACCCAAAAACTTAGTTCAGATCTGAACTTGATATTTTTGAGAGACAGAAAATGATGAACAAAATAATCTTGAATATTTGTTTCTTATTCTACAAGTACAATACACAGTGTTACTTATAGCCTATTCTATTCTATTAGCCGTTGGGCTGTTTCCAAAAGAACAAAATTGCTCAATATTCTGCCTAATTACATTCTAAAACAGGCTAGGTACCAAATATACTTTACAGCTGTATTTTGGATTGCTAGCCTAATATGTTGCCTATTTTGGCCTATGATGATATCTCTGAGGCCATTCCTATTTCTCAACACTCCCCCTCAAGTTGGGCTCAAATAAGTTGATTGAACCCAACTTGTCGAGTATGTTCTGATGGCTAGCCTTGTCGAGCGCTTTTGTGAAAATATCCGCTAATTGGTCCTTGCTTCTCACAAATGGGGTTTCTATTTCTCCAGACTGCACTTTTTCTCTGACAAAATGACAGTCTACCTCTATGTGTTTTGTCCTTTCATGAAAGACCGGATTTGATGCAATGTGTCGTGCAGCTTGATTGTCACAGTGCATTTGCATGGCTTTTGTGTGCTCTATCGTCATGTCGCGGAGTACTTGCTTAATCCAAATAAGCTCGCTTGCTGTGGATGCCATGGCTCGATATTCTGCTTCCGCACTTGATCTAGCCACAACATTTTGTTTTTTGCTCTTCCAAGTGACCAAATTGCCACCTACAAAAGTGCAGAATCCTGTGGTTGATTTTCTGTCGCAACTTCCGGCCCAATCTGCATCAGAAAAACCAACCACATCGTTAGAATTATTTTTCTTCATCCAAATTCCTTGACCTGGAGTGCTTTTAAGATATCTTAATATCCTGTCAATTGCACTCAAGTGACTGGTACGTGGAGCATGCATGAATTGGCTTATGACACTAACTGCAAAGGCAATATCAGGTCTGGTTACTGTAAGATAAATTAATTTGCCTACCATCCTTTGATATTGTCCTATGTCAGATATTGGTTCACCCTCTTCAATTCCTAGTTTAATGTTTGTTTCCATAGGTGTACTAGCTGGTTTAGCTCCCAATTTACCAGTTTCTTTTAACAGGTCAAGAACATATTTTCTTTGAGATAGAAATAATTCTTTACTTGAATGAGCCATTTCTATTCCAAGAAAATATGAAAGTTGTCCAAGGTCTTTGATATCAAATTCCCTCTTTAAATATTGTTTTACCCTTTTAATTTCCTCATTGTTATTTCCAGTGATAATAATATCATCTACATAAACTAGAATAATAGTAGTGATATTTTGTGAATGTTTTATGAACATAGAAGAGTCTGCTGTACTTTTGACAAAATTAATTTTTAAAAGAGAAAAACTCAGTTTGGCATACCATGCTCTTGGAGATTGTTTAAGGCCATAGATCGCCTTCTTTAATTTACACACCAGTGAAGAATCTGACTCACTTTTGTGTCCTGGAGGAAGAGTCATATAGACTTCCTCTTCCAAATTTCCTTGAAGGAATGCGTTTTTTACATCCATTTGAGACAAATCCCATCCCAAATTGGTGGCTATTGATAATAGAATTCTAACTGTATTCATCTTTGCTACTGGCGCAAAAGTCTCTTGGTAGTCGACACCATAAGTTTGAGTAAACCCTTTGGCTACTAACCTAGCTTTGTACCTTTCAATGGTACCATCATAATTGTATTTAATCTTGTATACCCATTTGCAACCTACGGGTTTTTTATCTTTTGGTAAGGTAATTATATCCCATGTGTTATTTTTCTCTAAGGCCTGAAGTTCTTCTTTCATAGCCTTCTTCCAAATGGGACTTTGATTAGCTTCACCAAAGGTGGTCGGTTCAATTGGTTTGTGATGTTACCTAAGTAGGCCCGGTATTCAGGAGATACCATATTATATGAAACAAAATTTTGAATAGGATACATCACCTGTTGGGATACATAATCCCTTAATTTGGCTGGAGGTCGAGATTGTCTTGTAGTTCTTCTCAAGGCAATTTCTTCGTGAGTTGATTCCTCTTGATTTGGTTCTTCTTGAGTTGGTTCTTCATTTACCTCATTTTCTCCCCCTGAAGAAATTGCACTTGTTTCGTTGTCTTGTGCTTCAATCACATGCTCCACCTGTTCTTGATTAATTTCTTCAGGAAACATAAAATTATTTGGAGGTAATGTGACTGGTGAACCTTGTGTTTCTCCTTGTTCATGATAATATGGTTTATTTTCAAAAAATGAGACATCTCGTGAAATGTAGAGTTTGTGATTTTTTGGGTCATAGCATTTATACCCTTTTTTTTGAGAGGAGTAGCCTAAAAATATAGTTTTAACAGCATTTTTATCTAGTTTGTCATGTCTTTTTATGTGTACAAAACATGTGCACCCAAAAACTCGTATATGATCAAGGTCTACTTTTCTACCCTTAAAGATTTCTAAGGGGCTCATATTGTTAAGTCGGATACTTGGCAGTCTGTTTATGAGATAGGTTGCAGTTAACACAGCATCTGACCAATAGAGCTTTGGGACGTTAGTTTGAAAAAGAAGAGATCTAGTGACTTCAAGTAAATGTCTATTTTTTCTTTCTGAAATTCCGTTTTGTTCAGGAGTATTAATACATGTGGTTTGGTGTAGAATTCCTTTTTGTTTGAAAAATTCTATAAAATTTTTGTTAACATATTCAGTCCCATTATCTGATCTAAAGATTTTAATTTTTGCATTATATTGATTTTCAACAAAATTGTAAAATTCTTGAAAATATGAAAAAACTTCATTTTTTCCTTTTAAAAGATAAACCCAAGTTGTACGAGAAAAATCATCAATAAACGAAACAAAATATTTAAAGTGATTATACGAATCAACCGGGGCCGGACCCCAAACATCAGAATGAATTAAATCAAAACATTTTTCAGACATGCTAGTAGATAAAGGAAAAGGTAATCTAGTTTGTTTCGAAAGTTTGCAAATATCACAGTCCTTTGAATCTAATTTATAACAAAAAAGTTTATTTAAAATTTGATCAGATGGGTGACCAAATCTCCAATGTAATAGCTTGTCACGATCTACTAAATTTGATGCCACATGGCATTTATTCAAACTTTCATCAAGATAATAAAGGCCATTTTTCAAACATCCCTCACCAATCTTCTTCCCTGATTTTCGATCCTGAAATATCACTGTATTTGGTGAGAATATTACATTACAATTTAATTCTTTGGTTATTTTACTAATTGATAACAAATTGGAATTAAAACCTGGTAGATACAAAATATTTTCTACATTTTTTGTAAGAAACTTTGTTGTACCAAAACCTTGAATTTTGACTTTTTCTCCATTTGCGACAATTACATGTTGTGAATCTTTGGTTTGTTTGACATTGGTTAATTTATTTTGGTCCCATGTCATATGGTCAGTAGCACCGGAGTCAAGTATCCATTTTTTTGAACTATGACACAGATTTACAAATTTAATCTGATTATCAATTTTAGAAGAATTAAAAGTGACTTTAGAGTGTACAAAACCTGGATTTTGTTGCTGTAACAGATTATTCAGTTGTGATAGCAATTGGTTCAGCTGCATGGTCTGCGCCACAGAGGATCCAGATGGGTCGGTGGAGAGATTTTGTTGATTTAATTCGGATCCGAACTCCAAACCCACGTTTGAACCCGTCTCTACACCGCTCAGACCCCCGAATTTCTCCTCCTTTCTTGCGCCGCTCCAGTTCTTTCCTTTTCCTCCTTTCTCTCGGACCGGCCGGAGGTGTGGGTGTAGGAACCAACAGCCGTCGCGGTTGTGCCCGGCTTTGTTGCAGTGATCACACCGCTCGGTGCTTGGACCGCCCTTCCCCTTGGCCGACTCCCTGTAATTAGGGTTAGAGTTTTGTACCTTGAAAGCTTTGTTCTCGGCATTGTCGGACAGTCGAGGGTTCATGAGTGCCCGCCGTGACTCCTCTTGTTGGATTCTCGCCACCACATCATCGAATTTGGGCATTTCGGCTGAGGCCAGAATTTGCGATCGGATTGCTTCATAGCTCGGCTCAAGAGCCCCCAGATAAGTAAAAATTAAATCTTGTTCTGCTCTTTTCTGGGTTTCATTTGGATCAGTTGTTGGTGGGAGATAGACATTGAGTTCTTCCCATTTGGACATGATTTCAGTTACCAATTCGTTGTTGCTTTGGTTGTTTTGTTTAATCTGAGCCAGTTCTTGTTTGAGAGAAAAAATATGTGCAAAGTTTGTCTGCTGACCATACCTTCTTTTTGTTTTATCCCAAATCTCTTTTGCGGTGTTGGAGTACATTAGAACATTTGAAATTTTCGGCTCCATGGTGGTCAGCAGCCATGACATGATCATCTGATCCGTTGTCTCCCATTCTTCTATTTTTGCTGTCTCTAGATCTGTTGGCGCAGCCGGTTTTTCTGCCTTGGGCTTTTGCTTGGTTCCAGTGACAAAGTGTAATTTTCCTTTGCCGCCAAGCCCTATTGTGACAGACCTGGACCAAGGGATGTAATTGTTGCCATTGAGTATAATTGATGTGAGTTTTGTGTTGTCTGGTTGTTGAGACATGGTTGGTTTGTGAGAATTCTGATAAGAACAAATTTTGTGAGGTTTTGAGCTGTTGCAAGATTAATCCCGCTCTGATACCATGATATTTTTGAGAGACAGAAAATGATGAACAAAATAATCTTGAATATTTGTTTCTTATTCTACAAGTACAATACACAGTGTTACTTATAGCCTATTCTATTCTATTAGCCGTTGGGCTGTTTCCAAAAGAACAAAATTGCTCAATATTCTGCCTAATTACATTCTAAAACAGGCTAGGTACCAAATATACTTTACAGCTGTATTTTGGATTGCTAGCCTAATATGTTGCCTATTTTGGCCTATGATGATATCTCTGAGGCCATTCCTATTTCTCAACAGAACTGATACCAGCAAGCAAACAACAAAACCCCTCGTATCAATCAACTGGTACCAGTAAATCAACAACAAAGACTACAGCGATAATCACCAAAAAATAATGGCAGGTAACAAAGAAACTGCATCAATACAAAAAAGAAATCTTACCAGATCAAAAAAAAAGAAAGGCAAGCTGCAAGTCTACCATAACAAAACCCCAAACAAAAAAAATGCACCAGAAAGGCCACCGAAGTGCTGTACAGTGAAACTGTAACAGCCACCCAAAAAAACCCACAAAACTGTTCTTATCATCAGTTCATATGAGAAAAAAGAAAAGAAACAGTGCCTGTTCTGTTCAAAACATTGAAGAGAAAACCACAAAAAAAAATACAAATCTCAAAACCAAACAATCATGAGTGAAATTTCAGATCCGACCCAAGAAATATAGAAACAAATGCATTTAACAGATCGTGAGAAAAATCCCAGTGGACAACACCCTAGAACTTGTGACAGGGGAGTAGAGAAATCCAGTCGTCCATGGGAGAGAGGCGGAGAAGAAAATGGAGATCTCCATTTCGGAAAATGAAAAAATTGTAGCACTCCATATTTCTATTTGTCCCCAGCACTGATTATTGGGATTCTGACATAAATGTCACGACTCCAACCTCTATCAAAGAGTGCAAGGACATTTGTAGGAATTCCATCTCCTGCGAAGGTCTTGAATACCATCTAGGAACAGGATATTGTTATGTGAAAGAGTTTCTCTTCAATGGTAAATATCGTCCTGGCTTTCTAGGCGACATCTACCTTAAACTTTCTGAAAGAATTAATGATGTGTTTTCAGAAAAATTGTTCCATAAATGCATCTTTGTATCTTAGAATGAATTATGGTCATTTAACAATTTAACATCAAATACTGAGTTTGGGTAATTTCGTTCTCTGTCTTATGAAAAATATGGAGTGGCCAAACAGAAATATTTTGGCCCTCATCGTTAGGCCAATGACAGACATAAGCTGGTGATTGTACAAGATTTTGCTATTCATAGAATAACTTTTCATATCACTTGTACAGAAGAAAAGTGTTTGTTGAAAATTCTACTTAACACTAACTATAATTCTAAATGTGCAGAAATGGATAATTAAGCCCGATTGATGTTTTCTTTTGTGTCATCTGATTTGGTGAAATGTACGTGGAGACGAAATGCATGGGAACCGTGGATTTAAATGATAGCAGATGACATGGTCATCTTATTTAGCTAATTAGGAAACATTTTTTTATTTTTATCAAAAAAAAGAGTACAGAATTAAATAAACAATACAAGAAAAAAAAAATTCTATTGTTTTCCTTGTATTACATGACATAAAATATGAGCAAGAAGTGTATTTATTTAACTAATTGCCAATTACATGATTTAATTACATTCACAACTCAGGCATCAACCAAGTGTAGATAGAGTTTGCACAACAAAGTTCATGCTAGGCCTCTTGCTCTGCTCCTCTTCCAAGCAAGAAACAGCTAACTTTACACATGCAGTTACCTCTGCAAGGTTGAAATCACCTTTCAATCTACTGTCTACAATTTCTACAATGCAACAAGGCTCTTCTTTAAGCATCATCCCCAAACTACTCAGCAGCATGTTTAACCCCTCTCCATTATCAATTACACAATCTGAAACTCTAACCCCCATCACTAACTCAAGAAGCATTACTCCATAGCTGTAAACATCAACTTTTGCTGTGATTGGAAGATTAGTTGCCCATTCTGGTGCTATATAACCTCTGGTCCCTCGAATCCGTGATAACATTGAGTTTCCTCCGCTTCTACGAAGCAACTTTGATAATCCAAAATCGGTGATCTTTGGCTCAAACTCTTCATCTAACAAAATATTCTCTGGTTTAACATTGCAATGAATGACCCATTCTAAGCACTCGTGATGAAGATATGCCAACCCTTTTGCCACGCCTGTTGCGATTTTATATCTCTGCTTCCATCCAAGCACCATACTTGAAGTACCTGTTGTACCAAACAGAGCTTTGTCCAACGAACCATTTTCGACAAATTCTGTGACCAGGATCTGGTGCGATTTCTCTGAACAGAAGCCCCAAATTCTCACAAGGTTCATGTGATAAATCTGACTGATAACACTCAGTTCGGCCTGAAATTCTTGCTCACCTTGGTTAACTTCATTTAATTTTTTCAAAGCTGCCACTCTACCATCTCTCAATACACTGTTGTAAACAACTCCGGATCCTCCTCGCCCAATGACATCTTTAAACTTATTAGAAGCCTTCTCTAGTTCTCTGTATGTGTATCTATGGAATTGATTGGAGACCAACTTATACCCTTCTTCTTTTTCTACTGGATTTCTCTCCTTTCCGAACATGAAACAACAACCAAAAGAAATGAAGAAGAGTTCTATTACAAAAAGAGCAAGTAAAAACCAATACAAATAAGCCCACAGCGATTTTCCCTTTGTGTTCTGTTGTTGTAAAGGAAGCATGACCTCTTGCTCTGTTCCTTCACAAACAGGTTTGAGCACCCTTGTATGGAACAATTGTTCTGAAAACACATCATTTCTTTCAGAAAGTTTAAGGTAGATGTCGCCTGGAAAGCCAGGAAGATACCTACCATTGAAGAGAAAATCTTTCACATAACAATTTCCTGTTCCTGGACGGTATTCAAGACCTTCACAGGAGATGGAATTCCTACAAATGTCCTTGCACTCTTTGATAGAGGTTTGAGTCGTGACATTTATGTCGGAACCCCAATAATCAGTGCTGGGGACACGAACAAACAGCCCTCTAGTATTATTATTATTATTAGAAGTACGTACGCGTGAGCATCCTTTACTCCAATTACTCGGATCATTCATTTTGAAACCGGGAGGACAAGTGCATGTAGGCTGTGGTGCATAAATGAAAATTCCGTTTGTACCGCATAATCCATGGATCTTGCACTGTTGAGAAAGAGCTAGCCATGAGATTGACCAGCTACCATCAGTTTCATTCAGACTATACAGCCTGAGGTTGCCATCTGAGTCTAGCGTGAGTCGTCTCCAAATCCCAGGACCCGAATCAGATGCTTCAAATCTTAAGCCGTCAGTTGAGATAAAAACACCATTTACATCGAAATAACCATATCTTCTACTCATAGAAGTTACTCTTCCATTTCCATATATACTGTTCGAAGGATTTGGCCAATATATGGTAGAGAGTGTGAGGTTGATGTTTTCGTACCTCAGTGACAGGACATAATTATCATTGTAATAAAATCTGTAGTGGTATGAAGAAAGTGGTGCTCTATAAGTGATCAAATTTATGTTTGCGGTAATCGATTGATTAGGCAACAAGGTATCAGTAGGGGAATCAAAGCTTTGCCAGAGAGTCGTATTACCTCGACTTTTAATGACAAGATTTCCTGAATCCAGGAGCTCAGCTCGATAAGCATCCTGTGTGCTATTGTTGCTGCTCCATACCACCCCTCCATTAAAATCCTTCAAAACCAGATTTCCATCTTTGCTTAATTTAATCTTAGACCCGGTACCATGAACAGGTCGATTGAGGTTTGCTGTCCAAACTGGTGCATATTTTGCTGACTTAGAGAACCAAATCGAGAAGGTAAAAGCAGTTGGTGAGATGTTGTAGAAGCCGCATGTGAAAGCACCGTTCGTCGATTTCAGAACTTGAGAAGGATCTTTAACTGATAAAGATGCATCAAGATCAAGATAATTAATGGCTTTCACAGAAATCAAGAGTGAGAGAAAGAGGAGGTGGAAGAGAGATGACATGGATAATAGGTAATAGATATCAAGTATGTGACTTCTATTGGGAAATGGAAGTATATATATATATAGTAGCAATGAATATAATTCATTGACTTCATCTCTTATAAGTAATAACTGATTTTCCCTATCTTTTGGAAAGTATACAAATTTGAAAAATTCACCTCACCCACCCCAGTAATCACATATCTAACTATTCCTTGAAAAGACTTAATCTTTTTTAGTTTGTATGTGCGGCTTATATATATATATAGAGTAAGGCTTGGGTGCTATGGATAGTATAAGGTCATCTATGTTACGATCTCAAAAACCTAGCTATTAAATAAACTTCAAACTTTGATCTAAGTAGCTTAATAAATTAGTTATATAATTAACTTGTAGGATACAAATTTTTACTATTTTTGAAATTTTATTTTACTATTTTTTATGATTTATGAAAAATGGCAAAAAAATTGACTTAAAAATAAAAAATTGCCAATATTTTATGCCATTTTTTTGCAATATTTCATAAATCATAAAAAAAATTCAAAAATAGTAAAAATTGGTATTCTACAAGTTTATTATATAAATAATTTATTGAGCTACTTAAATCGAAGTTTTAAATTTATACGATAGATTTTTGAGGCTGTAGCAAAATGAATCACTTGTTTGAAGAAAAAAAAATGAATTCTGTTATGTACCTAAGAACATGCGATTTATAAATGAAAAAGTCAGAATTAGATATCTCTAATCCAGCACTTGACCATGAAAAAAAAAAAAATTTGATCTGTAATTATGAATATAAAGGGGGTCAACATATTGATATTTTTCCTCGCGTCGTACATTTATTTGTTGCGGTCAATTTTTCAGTGTTATTCTTTTCCTTAAAATTCCTTTTCAATCTTTCAGGGTCAACATTCTTGAAATCTTGACTTCTTGACTGCTGATATCTTGCGTTAATACGTTAATACGTTAATACAGAGAGAGAGCAGTTTGGGCCCGTTACCCAGCGCACTCAAATTTGCATCGGATGAGCTCCACGACCGTCCGATCTGCTTTAAGATCCGTGTGCACGGGTATTAAAGCAATGTGCACAGATCTTAAAACAGATTGGACGGTTATGGAGTCCATCGGATCCAAATTGCTCTCTAATATAGAAATTTGTATGATGTAGATGGCGGACTTTTTTACGCGTAACAAATCTTATTCTTTGACGACTGGGACCCGGGGACAGTCAGGCACGGAAAAGGAAATGAAGCGAAATGGCCTTTTTCCAGAAATGCGTTCTGTGTGACCAACTATGGGTAAAAAGGCCTTGATCTAAACTAGTGTTTTGAAAAGAACCAGAGGTTCAAGGACCGGACTGTGAGAATCGTGGATCTCGTCCGTACTGAATCGGACCAGACTGATTCAATTTAAAATTCTAGAAAGAGCTTTAGCTATTATTTTGAATTAGAACCGTACTAGACTGGAGCTGACAAAACCCGTGAACTGTGGCAAAACCGGACTTAAACCGAGATAAACCAGACCTAAACCGAAGAAAACCGTGCTAAACTAGACCCATTTTTATTAAATAGCAAAGATGGACCCATTTTTTACTCGGTTCAGCTGCTCACTTGTTGTTGTTGTGTTGTTTTATAATATATATATATATATATAGAGATGAGCTATTATGCTTTGCAAAGCAGATATCTCAATCTGCTTCGTATTATGGTCCGTTGGATCCCCTTCCAGATGCGTGCTTAGGAGATCAGATCCCCTTTTCATTTTTTCGGTGATTTTGAAATATAGCCTCTGTACTGGACATCTCCAATTGGGAGAAATAAGAAAATCGGCCAAGTCTCTCTCTCTCGCGTCTCTCTCTCTGTCGCAGGCGGAAATGGAGGAAAGAAAGCTCGCTTTCTCCAGCGCCTAGCCGATCTAGGGTTGTATCTGGCGACAGCGCCTCGCCTTCTCCAACTTGCACCTCGCCTTCTCCAGCGCCGATCTAGGGTTTGCACCTCGCCTTCTCCAGCGCCGATCTAGGGTTTGCCTCTTTCTAACATTCGGTAAGCTCTCTCTTTCACCTTCTCTGTACTTTATCTGTGTTGAGGAAATATTTTTTCCCCTCTTTCTGATTACCACTGTGCTTGCACCATTCAAAACCCTACATTTTGGGTGGTGCCTTTTTTTTGCGATTTACCGTATACACTGTGAAATTAGTTCTCTACTCGAAATAAGAAAGATCTCAATGAACATTTTTTGTAATTGGGTTGAAAAGTTTGGGGGAAAGTAATTTGAGTTTCTTATTTCTTATTTGAACTAGAAGGATCTCTAGAATGGAAAAGAAAATTTTCAGTTTCTTATTTATGGGGATATTAGTATCAGTAAGTGCCAGACCTCCATATGCAATCAAGGTCCATTACCCTCTGGTTTTACAATTAGGGAATCTCGGTAATTTATTCATGCTATTTGAAGGATGCTATTTTTATTAATATCATACATTAAAAAATGTTTAAAGGATGCTATTTTGTATATATTAATATCATACATTAAAAAATGTTTGAAGGATGCTATTTTTATTGCATCAGTACCAATCTGAAAGTCATGCCAGGGATGAGAAAAATATTTTTTTTTGCAGAAATATTTGATGTTCTGGTAATTGCATACTTGTCTTGCTGACTTATTATGTGGCAATTGGTTATTTTTTGCAGAAATATTCTGATGTACTACCCTTTTGATTCGGCAAGCTTGGAGTACTCTTAGATGCTCAAAGATTTACCTTTTCCTATCTTTTGACGAATCTCTCTACAGGTAATATAAACTATTTCTGGTGTTCAAGCTGCTGTCAGTTTAGGCAATTTTAAACTATTTCGTGCCTATTAATTAAAGTTGTTTCTAGTTTAGATAGGCGATTTTAATTTCTAGGGTTCAAGCTGTTGCCTTTGGTTTTAATCTCTATCCATGTTTTTTTTTAAGATTTGCCACGTTGAAACATGTAAATCAAAATTTTGTTAATTTTACAATGTATATTATGTCCACCTTATCCCATATCAGCTACTGTGCTCTTTTGGGGATAGTTATGGGTAGAATTATAATACAAATCTTTTAGATTTGCATAAACTGGTTATGACTTGATGGGTTAAGTTAGAATCATAAAATTAGAGTATAGGATTATTTCCCAAGTTATTAATGTTTTCCCTTGAAAAATTAGCTTTGATTCAAAGCTGTTTTAGTCTTTTTTGCAATAGGTTCCTCTCTTTGTGTGATGTAATTATTTTTTTTATGTTTGCTTTTAGTCTTTTATGCCAATCTGATTTTCCGGCTTTCGAACAAACATACCGAACTGATGACAATCCATTCTTATTACTAGTCATGGTTGCTTTGCGAACACTAAATCCAAGACATCATGCATAATTATTGTAGAAAGTGAATGCATCATCGGGTGTATTGAACTCCATGCCGACGTACGGCTTTGCTGTATCTTTTGACACATCCTCATCAGCTTGTATTGCTTCATAGTAATGGATGTAGGGGTCGGTGGTATCTAACTGTTACATATAACAAACCATAATCACTATACAATTTTGTTTAAGTTGCAATTGTAAATGTTTTAAAAATATAAAATAATCAAATATTACCTGCATCTGAATTCTCTGATTACTTTCATCTCCATCGACATAATTATCATTTGAGCCTACCTCTACACTATTAGAAACGGCACATGATGACATCGATTCTCGCACAAGGAAAGCTGAACAAAAAAAATAACGCGCTTAAGCTCTGAAATTGAAAGAAAATTAGCAAAATAAAATAATGCTCTAAGTCCAATAGTAAGCACAATACACTGTGAATATGTGAATATGTGAGCTTGTCTAATTAATTGATACTGTGACAACTCTGCCAGATTTCATACATCGTATGGAGGTTGCTCTACAAAGTAGTGGTAAGTTCTTTGTTGCACCCTCCAACTCTATGCAATAAAGAATTAGGAGTGGTATATTTTGTGATCTTTTGGAACACACTTAAAATTGTCTTTTTTACTTTCCTTATTGCACTTTGTGGCTTCTATTTTTACTCCAAACATTTCTATGCATGGGTTTTAATGTCTGGGATAAATATCACATGTCAGTTAAATATATTTATTTAAATTACATGCTAACAGAAAGGCCCTTATTTTTGATATATTTAGAGTTACAAAAATAATTAGTACTGGTAGTAAGCATAACCTAAGTCCAATATGTGAATATGTGATTGATAGTAAGCACAACCTAAGTCCAATATGTGATTGATATACTTGATTAAACCATTACGGATACCAGAGATAAATGCGTTTCAGCATTCTTTTGTATCTCCATTTTTCTTGGAAAAAAAATATTTTTTAAGTGGTAAAACCAACTACATCATGAACTCTGATTTTTGCAAAAATTAGTACTGGTAATCGTAAGAAAATCAGAGATTAAGTTCAATGCTCTGATTGCAAGAATACGGTAAATCGCAAGAAAATCGTAAAAAAAGGCACCACCCAAAATCTAGGGTTTACCGGTGAGATCTCCAGCACCGTTCACCAACAACAACAAGTTGGAGAAGGCGAGGCGCTGTCGCCAGATACAACCCTAGATCGGCGAGGCGCCAGAGAAGACGAGCTTTCCTTCCTCCGTTTCCGCCTGCGACAGAGAGAGAGACGAGAGAGAGAGAGACTTGTCCGATTTTTTTTCTTATTTCTCCCAATTGGAGATGTCCAGTACAGAGGCTATATTTCAAAATCACCGAAAAAATGAAAATGGGATCTGATCTCCTAAGCACGCATCTTGAAGGGGATCCAACAGACCATAATACGAAGCAGATTGAGGTGTTTGCTTTGCAAAGCATAATAGCTCATCTATATATATGGGATGGTCTGAGTCTCTGAGACAGTTTTAAATATGAGGAGGGATCAAGTTACAATAATTTTGAGTTATAACAACGGGTTTTTTTTATTTTTAAAGTCCAAATCGTCAATCCAAACCATTCAATATGATTATCTAAATAAAATATACTTCTAGATCAAATTTTATATTTTTGTGAATTTTTTTACTATTTATTAAGATGGGTACAAAATTCAATGGTCTGAATTTGACTAGTTTTTGTAAAATACTTAATAAATAGTAAAAAATTCAAAATAATGTAAAATTTGATTTGGAAGCACATTTTATTTAGATAATCATGTTGAATGGTTTGAATTGACGATTTGGACTTTGAAAATGAAAAAAAAAACTGTTATTGTAGCTTTGTTGTAACTTGATCATTCCTCTTTAAAAATTTGTACTTCTTTTTATTTAAAATTTTCTAATTAGACCGGATGGTCAAAGTAAGATTCAAACTTGGAACATTAAAGTCAAGCGTGTTAAATAAATATTATATAGTTTTTTTTTTTTGATAACTTGACTGATACAGCCAAGGGTTCATTAAAATAAAATTATAATACATCAGCATTAGGACATGATAGAAAAATAAATATTATATAGTTAGATATATAGCTTTGATATATAGCTTCTGTTTAAAAAAACAGAAGCATTAGTGCATAAAAAATGCTATACAACAAGTTAGATTTATTTTTCTGGAATTTTTTTTTTATTAATGTTAGATTTATTTTTTTTGAATAAGTTAGATTTATTTTTAAAATAAGTTAGATTTATTTTTGAATAAGTTAGATTTATTTTTAAATATAGATATTAAGAAATGTGTACGAATTATATTTGTTAGATGTGATAATATTGTATGAATTTTAATATGAAGATAAATATGTATATTAAAATTCATACAATGTATCCTCATCACCGAACTATCATGCCCGTACACGCCAGGGGCTCATGAGTTGCTTCACCATTTATACATCATTTCCAAGGTGTATTGTGGTATGAAAAATGATGAAAACTACAATTCCTCTCTTCAACAGATCATAGTGGCCATGAAAGAAAAATTCCTAAAATATTGAGAAGAGGTACCTCTTGTGACATTCATGGGGTTTAGGGTTATCGGACGGTCCAGATTTACTCTCAACCGTTGAGTGCTCGGGATGATGGAGGGGGCAGTATTAATTTTGCTTTGAGAAGAGGTACCTCTTGTGACAGTTGCAATTCTTGCACATTATTCTTACAATTTTTGCAAAATTGTCGGGATTAAAAATCAATCTTGAAAAATCGGAGTTGCTCATCATTGTTGCAGAACAACAGGAAGTCAATGAATTAGCAAGTGTCATGAATTGCAAGGCTGCGAAATTTCCCATAACCTACTTAGGGATGCCCCTTTCAAATAAGAGGCTGTCAAGAGCAATGTTGTAAAATGCGGTTTTGTTCATGCATGCGGATGGCCACCGCATACCGCATATGCGGTATGCGGCCGCATATGCGGAATTTCATGCGGACTTATATATGCGGATTTTAAACTATATATTAATTTATTTCCACTCAAAACATGCAATATATTCACATTAAAAATTATTCAAACAATAAATTCGCACATATGCGGACCAATATGCGGACATATGCGGCTCAATCGCACATATGCAGACTAATATGCGGAAATATGCGGAAATATGCGGTCCAATATGCGGCCGCATATGCAAAACCGCATATTTGAGACCGCATGAAAATTTTCATGCGGTTTTCGACTGCAAACGCATATGCGGCCGCATATGCAGTCCATGCGGCTGCATTTAACAACACTGGTCAAGAGTGCAATACGAGCTCCTCATTCAGAAAATTGTTAATAAATTGACAAATTGGAGAGCATCACTCTTATCTATTGGAGGCCGCATACAGTTAATAAACTCGGTTCTGACTGCTATGCCGGTTTACATGATGCAAACTTTTGTCTTGCCAAAGTGGGTAATTAAAAGGATAGATAAGGCGAGAAGGAAGTTTGTGTGGCATGGCCATAAAACTGAGGGGGAGCGATACATAAGCCTTGCAACATGGGACCTTGTTACAACACCAAAGTAGATGGGAGGATTAGGAGTCAAAAACCTCTACAAATTCAACCACGCACTGATAGCAAGAGTTATGTGGAAATGGGTTCAGACGCAAAGGCCAGAGTGGATGCGAATAATACATTTGAGACATGAAGCCCTTAGGCCATGGGATTTGCAACAAGTCACTGCTTTTTGGAACAATCTTAAGCCAATTAAATTGTTTTTTGAATTCTCAGTCAAATTCAAGGTAGGGAACGGCTAGCATGTGCAATTCTGGCATGATAGGTGGCTGCAGCATCCACTCAAGGAGACTTACCCAGCGCTCTACGAGCAAGCTTTGGTAAAAGATATGACAGTGCAGCAAGCATGGGTGCAAGGAGATTGGGATCTCAATTTAAATCATTATGAAACGGACCAAATGCAACAGGAGGAGGACATTCTCAGAAGGGAGCTAGCACAACACGGACCGCCGGTACAAGGTCGGCAGGATGAGATAGAGTGGAGATGGACTGAGGATGGGAAATTCACGGTTAATAAATCCTTTTACAGTGCAATTGAGGGGGGGCCGGTACTGACATCGCAGCTCCAAGTTTTATGGAAGGAAAAGGCGCCACCTAGAGTATTGGTATTCATGTGGCTTATGTTGCAAATAAGATACTAACGGTGGAAAATCTCATAAAACGGGGATGGGAAATGCCGAGTAGGTGTGTATTATGCTGTCAGGAATAGGAAACAGTAAAGCATATGTTTCACCAATGTGCATACACACAACAAGTCAAGGAATTTTTTAAAAATGTCATTCCAGGCTTGAGGGAATCACACCAGTTCTGTTGGGGAAATTATAAAAGTAATATACTGTATGGTAAGAATCATGAGGCAAGAAGAGTGCAAATAGTGTTGTGTTTTGTTGCGTGGAGGGAGAGGTGTGCTAGAATATTCAGGGAGGAGAAGAAGGGGCCAAGGCAAACAGCAGCAGAAATAGGACAAGAGTACAACAGTTGGTACGGGAGAAGTTAGCAAATGGAAATAAGCAAAACAAGCCCTTGTAAATAGTAAGTAGTTAGGAATTTATTGTATTGCAATTTTCGGTTTTTTTGTTTGTTTTTCTTCCTTTTATTCTTCTCTTCTTTCTTTTTCCTTTTCTTTCTACTTTATTTTACAAAAAATGTAAAACTGGCACATTTTGTGCCCTGATTAATGGAATATGGGAGCTAGACTCATAAATTTCTTTTTAAAAAAAAAGGTACCTCTTGTGACCATTATCACAAACTGTCTTCATCCGTCGTTCAAGAAAAAGTTCACAATAAGAATTGTTCGCACAAAAGTGTAATACAAAGTTTCAGTACAGCAAGCTGTACCTTTTAAACATCGATTCTACTTTTGATTCGGACTGCAAGTGTACAATCCTATCGCTAGTAATATCGGGTATCGATCCACAGGACGGTTCAATAACTTAACTAGATTTCTACCTAATTTATCCTTAAACTAGAAGTGTTCAAAGGGGTTGAGTTGGTTGAAATTTTGGTTGACGATAATATAAGATTGCAAATAAGCTAAACTGGAGTTTAAAAAATAATTAAAACAAGCGTTTCCTGGGTTTCTGACTTCGTCTGCAACTCTGCCTCTTGCCTGACACGACCCGTGTACTCTCGTACACGACCCCTGTTACACGGCCCGTGTAGTCTCCTACACGGTCCGTGTCAGACTCGAGTGAAACTGTAGTTGTCTGGTTTCTGTGCTGATTGATTATGTATAGGATGAACTAACCATACCTGATGTTCCTAAACCTCAACTCTCGTTTGTTGGCTTAATAAACTCGATAATGGAAATACAATTCAATCCTCCTAGGGTTCTAACCTAAACTCTCGTTCGTTGGTTCGAAGGACCTAGGTTACTTGTTTGGTTTACTAAAGGTATTCAGAATCTCTCGATTGCTGAATAGTTCACCTCTCGGTTACTGATTAGTCTTCCCTCTCGGTTCATCGACTTACCTCATATACTTGGTCTGGTTGAAAAATCGAATTGGATGCAGTACCTTGTTAGACATGGCCAAGCCTAATGGTAGAAACCAAATAACAATCAAACAATACAGATAAGCAATTGAAATTCATACGCAAACAAGCAAATTCGGAACATCGCACATAATCAAACAACTTATCAAATAAACAGAGTATTCGACTATATCGTCTTCCCAAGAAACTTAAGAAATTACTCAAACATGGTTTCTAAAACAGAAAAGTAAAAGCGAGATAAACAATTCATTGCAAAGACCGAAAATACGAAGAAAATTCGTCAGAATCTCTCGATTTCCTCCTCTCTTCTTCGTCTCCAAGTTAGTTGGTGTAAAACTCTCCTTAGATTCGTCTCTGTATGATTGGATACCTCTCTGGCCCAAGGGGTCGTCCTTTTTATTCTCCATAACCGTCCATCTTTAATTAGGCATTAATCTGAAACTTTAGATTAACTGCCGGATTTGTCTGACACGGTCCGTGTGAGATGTTGTACGGACCGTGTGCCTGTGTCTCTTGTCCGGGTCGTGCAGCGCCTGTGTAGGGGGTCGAGTAGGGTATGACACGGTCTGTGTGGATTGTGACTCGGCCCGTGTGGCAAGTGCAGATTGTCAGATTTCACCCTTTCTTCTCCCGTTTCCTACAATAAACAAACAAAAGCGCAGCAGTACCATATTCTATAGATAATCAATGTAATAAATATGATTTTACAGTTTTGGACACAGGTTTTGTACAAGGTTTGGTCGGAAATGTAGCTAAAATAACGAGATATCAATAATACTTCAAAGGTTCAAGTCTAATCTACATTTAGACTCCCGTGGAGAGGAGGCACGCGTTAACTCGGCATTTGAGGAGATGTTCAATTATACAACTCGAGACGAAATTTGAGTCAACCTCCTTCGACATGTTACCGCGTTAGGTATGAATATAATACATGTGTTTTTAATCTTTATTATTTATAATGTCTACATTATTTGTCCACTTAATTTTTTTTAATAGCAATATGAGCAACAATAGTATTGGATTGTTACAAGATTTGTAGGAAGATGATGACTTGCAAATGTCCGCAAGTAACACAAATGAATTAGTATGCCAATCTTTAGCGATAATGGAAGAGGATTCCATTAATGTCATGGAGCACTAGAAGCAGAATGCAAGTGCCTATCCAACGATGGCAATGATGACTCGCGACATATTTGCTGTGCCCGTATCAACTGTCCCCTCTGAATCATGTTTTAGTTCGGCGAACAAGATCTTCGCCGATAAACGCAATAAGTTGGGTGCAAAGGTTTTCGAGAGACTCGTGTGCTTAAGATTGGTTTAATACTGAAACTCACATGCAACATGAATCATGGAAGCAACAACATCCGGTGTCGACATTCAAGAAAGCGGTACCGGTACAGAGGCGGATGATGATTCAGACGGTGCATGCAATCCTCAAGAGAGCGATTTATGGTATATGAACAACGACTTCTAGTAGGTAATATTGAGCATTATTTAACATTTCAATTTACTTTTTTTTTATTATTCATTTTAAAAAAATACTAACCAAAAAATAGTTAGAACTCTACTTATATTATTTTACATAGCCGGCCTCAAGCCCAAAATAAAGGAGGATGATAACTTTGAAATAATAAAAAAATATATATACATATTATTTTATATTTTCAAAACACTTCGAAATTCAAATTATTTTTTTAATGATGATGACTTGATTAAAATAAGGGATTTATGAGTTTGTACAGTTTAAAAACCGTTCAAATGAATTTTTTTTATATCATTCTAATACGTAATTATGAAGCCATATTACCACTTCATAAACAGTCAACTAAGCTTCAATTTCTACATGGTAATAAAAAACAGAGTGCTTAAGCTTTTTGTCAAAAAAAAAAATATTATTCTCCATCTTTTGTGAATGTCTAAGACATGAGCCGACAAAATGCCTCTGTTTTTAAAAAAAATTTGGAATATTAAAAGTGCCTCTGTTTTGAAAAAAGAAAAGAACTGTAGACCTGCCCAAATCGGACCGGACCGTGTGAATTTAGACCATAGTTCTAACAAGATTTTGAGCCAACCATTTCAAGTTAGAACCGCCGGAATTGACCCGTGTAAAACTGTGGATCGTGAGAACCGTGACCTGTGCGGAACCGTGAATCGGCCGAATTTGGATCAGACCAGACCGTTTCGTCAAGGATCAGAATCTGCTCCTTTTCTTCCATCTGGATCATTCAAAATCTATCGCAAGGCTTCAATTAAATATGAATAATTTTAATAGATTAAATTGATATGAAAATAAAAAATAATTGAGACCGTACGATAGATTTTGAATGATCCAGATAGAAGGAAAGGATGGTGCTTATTTTCTCAAGAAAAGGAGCAAATTCTGATCCGTTTGATCAACACTAATTTGAACAGCAGAGATCGGCCAAAGAAATGGACCCAGATCCGCCCGGCTCTTTTTCTCAATTTCTCTCTGCTCTGCGATCGATGTCCTGTCAGTCTGTCACGCACTATATGGACCCAAATTTGAGGGAACCGAATCTGCTCCTTTTCTCTAGAAAAGGAGCACCCTCCTATTCTCAATCTGGATCGTTCAAAATCCATCGTACGATATCAATTAAATCTGATTTATTTTAATAGATTAAATTGATTTGAAAATAAAAAGTAATTGAGACCGTACGATGGATTTTGGACGATCCAGATTTCAGAATAGGAGGGTGCTCCTTTTCTTTAGAAAAGGAGCCGATTCTGATCCAAATTTGAGTGCATATCCTCTGAGATATCTCATTTGCGTGACCGACGTGTTTGTTGCTTATTCGAAAATGAGGACGGTTCAAATCTACTATTTTTTGTGTTCTAATATACTTTATATTATTTATCTTATCTCTGCTTTTAAAGTTTGAATAGTTGATCTTGATCAACATGATCTTCATAACAATACTTGAAGGCCAAATTTATATTTTTTGAGATCTTTTACTATTTTTGTACATAGATATAAAATCACTGTTTTAAGAAAATTCTAGACGATCCGATAAAGTGATATTGTACTTATATAAAAAATAGTAAAAATATTCTAAAAAATATAAAATTTGGTCTCCAAACATATTTTATTATGAAGATTATGTTGAGTAGTTCAGATCGATTATTCGGACTTTGAAAATAGAGATAAAGAATGTGGAGTATATTCGAGCACAAAATAATGATGTATTTGAACCCTTTTTTTTGAAAATAGCGTAGGGGCAGTATTATTTATCAGTATGTGCTCATACTCCACTGCCACGTGGCAGAAAGGTTAGTTTTTTGTGGTCTGTGTTGCCTAAGCTATTTTTTTTCCTTTTTTTTTTTTTTTTTCACACATTGAACATTATTCATATCTTAATCAAACGGTAGGAACTTTTTTAAACGTTGATAAACACCATTTTTTTTTTTTCCTTTTTCTATTTTTGTGAATCATGAAAGATATTTGGTATATATCAAAAAGAACAAAAATAAGGGATGCAAAATAATATATATTTTGAACAAATACTCACTGAAAAAACCGAGATGGTGGGCTGATTTTTCAGAATCAAGTCGGGATACTTCTTTTTTATCACAAGATACAGCTTTTACGAATAGAATTAGGATGTTCATAAGTTTATCAAGTCTCTTTGTAAACTCAACTCTAAAACTTATTAGATTGGTTTCAAATGACAAATCTGAATTATTGAAACTCATCTACCTTATGAGTGATGTGTCTACATGTGAAAATTTTAAACTTTTGAATTAATTTAGTATAAAATCAAGCAGCCAAAATTATAATGTTTATAAATTAATTTTAGTATTTACCACTTGACTCTATATAAAATTAATTCAAAAATTTAAAATATTTGCATATAAATGCATAAGTCATAAGGTAGATAGATTTCAACGATTCAAATTTGTCATTTGAAATCAAACTAATTGATTTTAGAATTAAGTTTACAAAGAGACTTAATGAACTTAAGAACACCTTAGTTCTACTCCAGCTTTTACACATGCAATTAAGTAATAAGAAAATAAACATGATCTTCTTCAAATGTTCAATAAAAAAGAAAGCAAAAAAGCCTAGTTGAATTTATATTTACCTCTGCCGCTTATTTTTGTAGTTAGACATGAGTAAAACTTTCTGGAAGTGCATGTACATCATTTTTTTTTTTTTGGGGGGGGGGGGGATTTTATGTATATTCCTCAAAAGTTTCAATATTACGCATATATTCCTCCAAAATCAATAATTACATATTTATCCTTAAAAATTGTAGAAACTCACATATTTGTCCAATCTAACTCTATTATATAACAAATATCTCAAAAATAATTAAATACTATTTTTTTAAACATTAAAATTATTAATTAATATTGTAATTACTATTATATCCTCTCTCTCTCTCTCTCTCTCTCCCTCCCCCCCCCCCTTTAATTGGTTGAGTCGTGTGGGAGTGCTAAAACCTCCCGCCTCTTCTCTTCAAACATGCCAACATAATCTCCCACCTGTTCTCTGGAACTTTCTCCCGTCTTTCCTCACCGCCTCCCCTCTCGATTTCTCTCACCCCTACCTTAATTTTCCCTCTTCAATATGGCATCGAATGTTGGTATTGGTATGGTTATGTACTGGTACTGGTACGATTTAATACTGCTTTCTAACACACTAGTTTTAGAAGGAAAAATAGAAAAAGGGTAAAATAGAAATACATAAAAAATTAATGTTAAATATAACGAATTAGATAAATATGTGAGTTTCTACAATTTTAAAGATAAATATGTAATTATTGATTTTAAAGGAATAAATACGTAATATTTAAATTTTTTGAGGAATATAGATAAAATTCCCCCTTTATTTTTTGAAGTTTAGTGGGCAAGACACCCACTAACTATTGTATTAAGAAATCATAAGTTATTCAAAAAGAAAAATCAAGTATATTTGCCTCTATCGCTTATTATGCATGATTTATAACGTCCAGATAATCAAAATTAATTGACTCCTAATTAGCGAGAAAAAAAAATACAGAACGTTATTAAGAATAATGTCCAGAGATGTTTTGAATCTCCTTCGAACCAACTGAATCAATATTTTCTTGACGTTACTCTTTGTAACGTCTTGTTTTTTTTCCTTGTTGCGTGAATCAATATAACTAATTGAATGAGATTTCAACATTTTCTGGGCATTACACTTTGTAACGTCCTTTTTTTCTTCTTTTGTTGCGATAGTTAGGGGTTAATTACTATGAATTATCTAGACATTTATAAACCATAATAGTTTTCTTAGATTTCGAATTTCGTCAGAATAGTTCTCTATTGTCGATATTTTTTATTTTATGTTTCTATTAATAAAAAATCCACAGAAAACATGTGGAAAAGAAGATTTGTCAAGTACAAGTACTTCTAAATTTTCTTGGTAGTAATTGTTATTTTTTTTAAATATGCAAATAAAATTTAATTTGCAGTAAAATTAGATGTCAATGTATCATTCATTAAAAATAAATAAGAGAAAGAAAAGATAAAAAAAAACACGATCATGCATTAAATTCATAACCATTTTACATTCAACGTGTCATTACTAAAACAAGAAACTATTATGACATATGATACGAATACCGACTAATTAGTGGAGAAACCAGCTAATTATTATTAGTCAATCAAAGACTTTTATCCGTCTCCGGGCTCCGGCTCCATCTCTGTGACGAAAATATCTCACAAAAGCTATATCGCTTTAAATGCAAAAAAAACAAAAAAACAAAAAAAACAAAAACATATCGCTTAGTGTAACACTATAACAGCCCATTTTGTTATTTAATATGACTAAGTATAACCATAAAAGTTACCCAGCGCTCAAAGTGTTTGTGGGTCATGGGGCCGTTCGGCCTGCCTTTGGCATGAGCCATCTTAGGTTGTAGGTCCAGTACTGTAAACCCACTGCACATACAGTGCTCAAAGAACCTTCAGATTCTCTATTTATGGGGTCCGCTAAAATTAAGTGCTGACGAAATCCACACATGGCAACTGACAAGTCACAAGTTAGAAAAAACACTAAAGATATATTTATTATAAAACAAGACAAAAGCAAAATTAGGGAGAGGCTAAATCTTATTTCTCTATTATATCACAACATTAGTGTTATTCTCAATCTCTTACAAACCTCTATTTACATGCTAGAGAAAACAAATAAAAAGTCATACAATTAACAAGAGAGTTAATACACAAATTAAATCTAATAGAAAGTGGATGAGGTGGAGAAGGTGAAATGTCTACTATTATTATTTCATAACACTCCCCCTTAGACATTTTACCTTAGATTATATACTATTAATATTGTACTGCAGGACAAATATTAATTTGATACTTTAGGACTAATTTGAATTAACTGATACTTCCGGATTAGTTATGCTGCCACATTAAAAACCTTACTAAAAAAACCCAGTGGGACAAAACTTAGTGAAGGAAAAAAGAGTGCAGCGCGTATAAAACTCCCCCTCATTTTAATGTACATCTTTTAAGCGACGGATACCGATCTTCTGTGAAAGTTGCTCAAAAACTTTTCTTGGCAATGACTTTGTAAATAGGTCTGCCAAATTGTCACTTGATCTGATTTGACAAACATCTATCAGGCCATCCTTTTGTAGATCATGAGTTGAGAAGAATTTTGGCGAGATGTGTTTGGTTCTGTCACCTTTAATATATCCTTCTTTGATTTGAGCAATGCAAGCTGCATTATTTTCATATAGTACTGTCGGGCTTCCTTTGATTGACTCAAGCCCGCATTCCTCCTGGATGTGTTAGATCATTGATCTTAACCAGACACATTCTCGACCAGCATCGTATAGAACTATTAATTCAGCATGATTTGATGATGTTGCCGTCAGTGTCTGTTTTGTTGATCGCCATGAAATTGCAGTACCGCCATATGTAAACACATATCCGGATTGTGATCGAGCTTTATGCGGATCTGATAAATAGCCTGCATCTGCATACCCAACTAATTTGGATTTTGTATCTTTTTGATAAAATAGTCCCATATCACGTGTCCCACAAAGGTAACGAAATATATGTTTAATTCCGTTCCAATGTCGGCGTGTTGGATCAGAACTATATCTTGCTAGTAAATTTATAGAAAAAACAATATTAGGTCTCGTATTATTAGCAAGATACATCAAAGCCCCAATTACACTTAGGTATGGTACTTCTGGACCAAGAACTTTTTCATTCTTTTCTCGGGGACGATAAGGATCCTTTTTTATATCAAGTGATCGGACAACCATTGGTGTACTTAGAGGATGAGCTTTGTCCATATTAAAACATTTTAACATCTTCTGGATATAGTTTGATTGATGGACAAAAATACCATTACACAAATGCTCGATCTGCAGGCCGAGACATAATTTTGTTATACTAAGATCTTTCATTTCAAATTCTTTTTTTAATAATTTTGCAGCCTTTTCGATCTCTTCAGGAGACCCAATAATATTTAAATCATCAACATATACTACAATAATTGTAAAATCTGAAATTGATCTTTTAATAAAAACGCATGGACTAATTACATCAGATCTGTATTCTTCTTTTACAAGATATTCACTGAGTCGATTATACCACATTCGACCTGACTGTTTTAGTCCATATAAAGATCTTTTTAACTTTATAGAATACATTTCTCGAGGTTTTGATTTCAATGCTTCAGGCATTTTTAATCCTTCAGGGACTTTCATATAGATATCATTATCAAGTGATCCATACAAATAAGCTGTGACTACATCCATGCGACGCATTTGAAGATTTTCAGTGATTGTGAGACTGATTAAAAATCTAAGAGTTATTGCATCCACTACAGGTGAATATGTTTTTTCATAATCAACTCCTAGTATTTGTGTAAAACCTTGTGCCACAAGCCTTGCTTTATATCTCACAATTTCATTTTTCTCATTCCTTTTTATTGCAAATACCCACTTGTAACCTACAGAGTTAACATCTTTGGGAGTTAAGACTACAGGTCCAAAAACATTGCACTTTTTAAGCGAATCTAATTCAGCCTTCACGGCATCTTTCCATTTTGGCCAATCATTTCTGTGCATACACTCTTCAGGAGTTTTTGGCACATAATCTTTCTCATTTAGCACATCAATTGCTATAGCATATGCAAAAATATCATCAACACATGTTTCATTTCGGTTTCATATTGTACCATTTTGTACATAGTTTATTGAGATCTCGTAATCACTAGGCACCTGAGTTTCTTCTGGAACTTCATCAACCTCTTCTGGGGTTTTATCAATCTCTTCTGGGATTTTATTAATCTCTTCTGGGATTTTATTAATCTCTTCTGGGATTTTCTCAGTAACCTCTTCTGGAGTTACACCAACTGCATTATTCTGCTCTTTCCTTTTACATGGATTTATATCCTTGGAACCGAGTGGTCTTCCACGTTTTCTACGTATATTAGATTCATTAGATATTTTTGTAATGTCAATTCGAGCAGGTGCGTTTATAGCTGGAATATGTGATTTAGTAACTCTATTTGTATCTGTAAATGCATCAGGCAATTCATTTGCAATTCTTTGCAAATTTATAATCTTTTGAACTTCGAGTTCACATTGACCACTTCGGGGGTCAAGATAAGATAGGTATGAATTCCAAATTACTTGTTTATCCAACTTATGTTTTTCTTCTCCTACGTTTGGGAATATTGATTCATTAAAATGACAATCAGCAAATCTTGCTGTAAAAACATCTCCTGTTAATGGTTCTAAATATTTAATAATAGAAGGAGAGTTAAAACCAATATAAATTCCCAACCTTCTTTGTGGTCCCATTTTTGTGCGTTGCGGAGGAGAAATTGGAACATATACTGCACAACCAAATACCTTTAGATGGGACAAATTTGGTTCTCTTCCGGAGACCAATTGTAACGGAGAATACTTATGATCTGCAGTTGGCCTTAATCTAATTAGTGCAGCAGCATGTAATATGGCATGTCCCCATGCAGAAGACGGTAAATTAGATTTCATAAGTAAAGGTCTAGTAATTAATTGTAACATTTTAATTAACGATTTTGCTAGATCGTTTTGTGTATGAACATGGGCCACTGGATGTTCTACCGTAATTCCAATAGACATGAAATAATCATTAAAAGTTTGAGAAGTAAACTCACCTGCATTATTGAGTCGGATTCTTTTAATTTGATAATCCGAAAAATTAGCTCTCAATTGAATAATTTGTGCTAATAGCCTAGCAAATGCAACATTTCTTGTTGCTAACAAACACACATGTGACCAACGTGTTGATGCATCAATTAATACCATAAAATATCTAAATGGTCCACATGATGGTGTAATAGGCCCGCATATATCTCCTTAAATTCTTTCTAAAAATGAAGGAGCTTCAGGTCCAACTTTATTTGGAGATGGCCTAATAATTAGTTTTCCAAGAGAGCATGCTTCGCATGTCAATTCTTTTGATAATAGGATCTTCAGGTCCTTTAGGGGATGCTCATTTGCACTTTCAATTATTCTCCTCATCATTATACTTCCTGGATGACCCAATCTTTCATGCCACAATGTAAATAATTTTGGATCAACTAACTTCTGGTTAGTTACCATATTCGATTCTATTGTACTTATATAAGTACCATATAATCCAGAAGACAATCCTTGCATCTTTTTCATTATAATTTTCTGGTCATTTTTAATAGATGTGATATGAAGATATTCACAATTTCTCTCATTCATAGTTTCAATGTGATAACCATTCTTTCGAATATCTTTAAAACTTAGTAGATTTCTTCTGGATCTACTCGAATATAATGCATCATTTATTATTAATTTTGTTCCTTTAGGTAACAAAATACAAGCTCTTCCGGAGCCTTCAATTAAATTACTTGCGCCAGATATAGTGTGAATATTAATCTCACCAAGATGCAATTGTGAAAAATATTTCTTACTTTTCAATATGGTATTTGTTGTCCCGCTGTCTACTAGACATGGATCTTCTTTACTTACCACTGCGTCAGTCATTTTCCTTTAACATAACAAAAATCAAGAATAAAATAAAATATCTTTATTCATTAATTTTATTTGCATACAATATAAAAATTGAAATGTAAATTAAACTTTTATTAAACATAAACTTCAACATTTTATTTTCTCTCTTAGTAAAAATGTCTATTTCTTCATCTACATTATGAGAAAAAAAACTGATACATCAAGATGTGTATCCATATGGCATTCATTTTGGGATCATTTTCAGTAAAGTTCATTTCTATACTTTTCCTCTTTTTCTTGAATGGCGTACGACAGGTACACGAACAATAATTTATCATCCCACATGTGTAACAAATATCTTTAGAATGATTTCCTTCTTATTTCTATTAATACATATTTATAACATAATACAACTTCAGGTTATTAATGACATAACTTCGAGTTATGATAAATGAGAAGGAAGATAAATTCAAACTTTGTGGGATTTGTCATGTATACTACAAAATATATACGTATTAATAATTTCAGATTATTAATACCATAACTTTAGGTTATTAAAGTCATAACTCCAGTTTATAAATGCCATAACTTCAAGTTATAAATGCCATAACTTCAGGTTATATTAATGCCATAACTTTAGGTTATTATAAATAAAAAGAGACATAAATATAAATAAAAGAATATATAAATTAAATAATTAAATAATTAAATAAATAAATTTAAACATATCAACAACTTCGGATTAATTTTTATATAACTTCAGGTTATAATAAAATATTTATTTAATAACTTCTGGTTATTAAATTGCTTGACTGCGCAATTATAAAATTTAGTTTGATATAACTTCCGGTTATATTTTGATCCAGTTACCTATAATAACTTCTGGTAATTATATTAAATTTATATGAAAATTTCTAATAAAACTTCAGGTTTTTAATTAGAAATAACTTCAGGTTATTATTCATCCAGTGACCTATAATAACTGCTGGTTATTATATTAATTTTATACTAAAATTTCGAATAGAACTTCAAGTTCTAAATAATTATAATAACTTCTGGTTATTATTCTATTCGGATAATACGAACTTCTAGTTCTTGATAAACTTTTAGTTTCGATAATAACTTCAGGTTAACATTCTATTATTCACTTCAAGGAATGATTATTATAAACTAAAACAAATATAATAAAAATTTAAATGAAATTTAAATTAATGAAAGATATAATAATCAATCAACTAAATTACTTACATAATAACTTTGCAACTTTTTTTTTTTCGAGTAATTCGTGCAACTTCAGGTTTTGGCTAAGAACTTCAGGTTCTGGCTAAGAACTTCAGGTTCTCTTAGAAAAAGCTTCTAGCTATAGTATGTACAAAAGCTTCTGGCCATTATCATGTACTTGTTTTATAATTCTCTTCAGGAAATGAAAATATTACTCTCATTCAATATAAAATAAAAAAATTTCATCCAAGAAATAAAAATTATTACTAACAACAAGGTTAATGAAATATAATCTAAAGAGTACATTCTTCTAGAGAAAATCGTGTTGCAATTTGACTATAGCGAACTCGTGCTTCTACTAAAAACGAAATCTCGTCGCAACTTGATTAGAGCAAACTCGTGCTGATAACATATTATAAAACAAGACAAAAACAAAATTGGGGAGAGACTAAATCTTATTTCTCTATTATATCACAACATTAGTGTTATTCTCAATCTCTTACAAACCTCTATTTATAGGCTAGAGAAAACAAATAAAAAGCCATACAATTAACAAGAGAGTTAATACACAAATTAAATCTAATAGAAAGTGGATGAGGTGGAGAAGGTGAAATGTCTACTATTATTATTTCATAACAATATTAACATATTAATTAATTTTCTTCAACTTTGAAACAAAAGCAAACAAAAAGGTAACTAATTAAAAAAGAGATAGAACACGGTACAAGGGAATCTTCATTTATGGATGCTGAAATTCTACGGTGAAAAGTCAACTCCACTCAAAATTCAAATTAACTTTGATAGTGGAGGTCAGTAATCAACATATAAAGCAACTCAAAATAAGACTAAGGCATTTGCGTTCTACTTTGAATGGAATGTTGTTAAGAGTTCTTATCCAAGAAGTATACCAAATTTTGAATTGAAATTCGGACCAGATCAGAAACTGAACCAATCTGATCCTGGCTAGATAGAATGCATGAGTCCCTTTAATACCCGTGCCAATAACGGTGTAGCCAGAATTTGAATCAGGGATGGGCAAAAAGTTTCGGATTACTGAGTTAGTGGATAAAATTAACTTATATACTTGAATCATTTTAATCAATCTCACAAAAGTCTAAATCAGATTTAAACATAAATCAAGAAAAATATTAATACTCAACAATTTTAATCAATTATTAGTCGCAATTTGTAATTTAATTCATTCGATTGAATTGCAGTATTGAATTGTCAGAGGACAGGAGTAAGCAATTTAACATTCAAAAGTAGACAGATCAACATATTTATACTACTTTATACTCATTTTTAAAATTCCAGAGATAGACAATTGCCTACCCCGTTACATTGTAGCCAGGCCACTGTGTGCCAATGTAGATTGGATGGTTCGGATTGAAACTCAAAATTTGAGTTACCTTAGGTGACATGAATTCATACTGTTATTAGTCATTTCGTGTAGCAAATGTTAACAAAATTGGGAGTGATCAAGTCAATATAAATTTAGACTTGGAAAGCAGAGGCAGGTGGGAGACTTGACTTGGGAGTTGATTTGCTCAAGTCTTGTTGTAATTTACCACTATTAAATGACCAAGATAAGAAATCATGTTCTGCTACTAGTTTCGGTAGTGTGTAGAGTTTTTGGGAGCAAAATGTGGAGTGAATTCATGATCATCTGTTTGCTTCTCAGCACTATGGCGAATGGCGATGCAAATAACCGCTTTTGGCCATTCCGTGATCCGATCAGTCCCTCTAGCGAAACCTTGCCTTGCCCAGCCCGTGGAGGTAAATGCTCTCTCTGTTTTTCTTTTTTTTTGAAAAAAGTAAATGCTCTCTTTTGTTTGTTATGACTTCTGTGTGACTTAATTAATAGTCATGTACAACCAAATTTAAGCCATGCATCTCCAAATCCACAGTAACAGCGGCCCATAGTATAGCATTAGAGTATGAAAATAGTACTCTGGGAAGAGTATATATTAATTCAAATTGTATGAAAATAGTACTGTGACCGGCTAATTAACATAATACTATTAGAAGAAAGAAATGTTTGCATTGAGGCCAAATAAAAATTACAATTAATACTATATTCAGATCAGAGCTCAGCTCTATCACTAGTGGAAAAACCACTTTCAGTATCGCCCTAATAGTATCGGTTTTGTTAATCAGGCGATACACAATGTATTCTGTATCGGTTATTATAAAATAACCGACACAATAAAATTTGTATCGGTCCCAATATTTAGCCGACACAAATACTAAACTATTTGTATCTGCTTATTGGTAAAGAGCCGACACAGAATATTTGTATCGGTTGTCTACTAATAACCGATACAAAAAATCTACTATTTGTGTCGGTTATTAATAGATAACCGATACAGGACTATTTGTATCGGTTATTTCTAAATAACCGATACAAATTCCTATATTTCTATATTAGTATCGGATAATTTTTCACCGATACTAATTCCGCAATCTAAGTTATTTCTCAGTTTTTCATTCCCGCTCCTCATTTTCATTTCGCGGCTTTCTCAATTTCCTCCGCTGCCTAGGGTTTCTCTCTATCAGCCTTCGGCTCCTCATTTTACTTTCCTCTGCCTAGGGTTCTCTCTCAGCCATGGCGACATCTCCTCCCAACCCAAATCAGATCAAATCGCTTCGCCTCGCCAACCTGGCCTCGCAACTCCGCCTCTACAAACTCCCTCCCTCGTCCCTTGACGCCACTACCTCTGACGACGATGCTCCTGTCGTGGATGCTCAGGGCAAGGTGTTCTCTCCCATGGCCGTGGCGGAGTCGACGGCACCGGCTACTCTCTCCCGCCCTGATCAGTTCCGTCCCAGGACAGCTTCTGTTTTCATTTGTCTTTTCGAGGTTTCGAGAGGTGATCTCCGTGTGATTCTGTCCCAATCTCTCTTCCCACTCAGGTTCGTTTTCTGATGAAAATTTTCATTTTTTTGGTTTTTTTCTTTAATTTGTTTTACTGATGGTTCACTATTTTGGCTAATTTGAAGGATTCCCACTACAAATTCTTAGTTTGAACTTGTTAATTCCCAAAATTGATTTTAGATGGGGACAACTGATGCTATTGTAGATCTTGTTAGTAGCGGTACAACCTTGTGTGAAGAAAGAAGTTGAAGGCGATACTGTTTTGCAAAGCCAAGTAATTTTTTGTGATGATCTTTTAGAATCCATTTAACAACTTCTACTTTGTAAGGTTTTGCAAAGCCAAGTTGAAGGCGACACTGGTTCATATATTATTTCATATCCTCTTCATATTGTAAGGTAAAATTGTATGTATACCATCAGTTCTATCTACTTTGTATATTTTCCCATCAAAATTTTCATATTGGCTATTTACTAATAAAAAAATGTGTGCCATTTGATATCTCCCCAAAACATTAGTCAAATTACCAAACATGTGATTAGTCTTAGAATTAAAATGACAAATTTATCCTTCATTGGTAATGGTGGTAGCACAAACAACTCCGTCAAGAGTCATTTTTCTTTTCTTTTGTACCTTTAAGATTTGATGCTCTTTAACTCTCTTACTGTGTGAATAGAGGAAGCAGTGAAAGAGTTCAAAAGTAAATCACATATTCACGCAATTAACTAAGTTTATGAGGAAATATTAAAAGGATTGAAGTTTTGATGCATAATAATGAATATGGTTGCTATTGGATAAATATCTAATTTTCCAGTTATGGTGGGGAAATATCTAGTAAGAGATGAATTAAGTGGTATACGTCCAATTTTCCCTTGATATTATATTCTTGCTCTTTTAGTATTTTTAAAATGGATCTTTTTACTTGGTATAGGTAACAGCAAACATGAGGGGCAATACTGCTGAAGAAGTGGCACAGAGAGTTATTGGTCAAACATCCTTGTCCAGGTAAGATTTTTCTCAAAAGACTCTTTTACCCCCAGAGTTTTTTCTCATGAGTTTCTATGTACTTTTATGGTTACAGTGAGGTACAATTTTTTTTAATTGGCTATGTCTTGATGTTTTTCTCAATAAGCAAGTATAATAAGTATATGTTAATAGTCTTAGTTAATATGGTATGATGTGGCAATGACAACAGGGGCCCACTGTCAGTCCAGTTTACTGCCTTTGTGATGGCAAGGTAGAAGTCGTACTGAGACAAACAAGTATTCAGCTAGCAAGTACTGAGACAGCTAGCAGTCACTACAAAAAAAAAAAAAAAAAAAGACAGCCAGCACATACTGGTTTTGAACATGACCAAAATAGCAGCTACTATTTTTCAGTGTAAAATACTGATTTCAAGAGGGGGCAATTAGACCACATACAGAATGTTCTTTGGTAGGGGTTTCAACCAGTACAAAATGGGTCGTGCAGTATGATTGTTTGTTAATTAATCTGCTTTTAAGTTATCAACTAAAATGTCAGAAGTTTAATTTGAGTGTGTACTACTGTGATACAGGTGTTGAAGGACAGCAAACATTGTAGAATTTGTGACAAGTGTGTTGACGGCTTTGATCATCATTGCAGAGATGACTTCTTACTCTGAATCTGTTTCATAATTATCACTCAACTAATACATACATGCCGCTACTTGTGATTTAACTAATTTTCATAATTTGTATTGTGAAAATGTGATACTTAGATAATATAGTATTATTATTGTGTTATTTAGTAAAATTTGAATTATGTAAATGTGATACTAATTATTGTGGAATTAATATGTAAAATTTCTATTATCTATTTTTGATATCTATTTTTGAATCTGTGATGCACTGTGTAATGTGTGGATAATTAACACCTACATTTTGCAAAAAAAAAATAGTATCGGGTGTTAACAATAGTCTGATTCTGATAGTGATAATCAGTGTCGGCTGTTTGCAAACAACCGATACAGATAGTACTATCTGTATCGGTTCTTTTAAACAACCGATACAGATTCTTACTTTCAGTATCGGTTCTGTACCCGATATAGATTAGTTTAGGTATTTATGTCGTTTGGATCAGTGTCGCCTTTAGGTCCGATACTGATGTGCGTAAATAACAGATACAAAAAGTATTTTTTCCACTAGTGTATATAGAATTTTTTTTAGAAAATATTTTTTTTTTCCTGCTGAAAAAGGAAGGAGTCGATTTGATTTTTGAAAGTTATGTAACACTGGCCAATTTTTACGGTGCAAACTATTGCTTGCGCCATAGAAATTTTTTGGTGCAAGCAGTTTCCGGATCCGATCACAACCCCTGTTACAGTAAATTCCTGCAGATCCCTTATCCTTTCCTTCTTGCTTACACTGTAAAACAAAATTGCGGTGAAGGACTGATTGATGGTATATCTACTATTTTTATTATCTGACCTATATTTTTGTACGGTGAAATACCATTAGCTAGCAATACCATTAATGTGGTGGAATGGCCTGTTACAAAACTTGAATACCCCTTACATGATTTTTTTTTAACAGTTACAACTTAATAAAATACTTGCACCGAATTTTTTCTGGTGCATGCAATCAATATAACCATAATTTGGTGCTGTATAGTGTGTGTGGTGTGTGGCAGGTCACAAAAATGTCTTGCACCGAAAATTTTCTACGGTGCAACCAATATTCCAATGTTTGCACTGTGAGAATTGGCCGGTGTTATCTATTTTCTGGAGGAGTGTCAATGATACCTTTTAACCGTTTACCCTACCCGTACCATCACTACAACAAAAAGGAGTATCTGCAACCGGTATCAGTGACCGGTGGTTTCGCTGGTCGCTGAAACCGTTTTCCCGTAAAAAAAAATTAAAATTACAAAAATCATTCCAATTATTTCAGCGACCAGCCCCAACACTAGCCACTGATAATTTTTTTTTAAGGCAGGGGAGCCAGAACATACCGAGAAAGGTGCCCAAAGTTATTTCACAAACTGTACGTGTCAATTATCCTCGCCCATTTTCTAGATACACTGATTTTCCCGAGGAGACTTAGACATGTATCAAGGCAGAGTTTTTGGTGAGAAAAATTTACTTTTACAAAACCTCTAATAATTACTTGTTTATTTTTTTTAAGCTAACCAACGACATTAATTTTTAACTATACATTGCAAAAGCACTACCAGTTTGCTCAGGAGGAAGATGAAAACAATGCTTTTGATACTTTCAGGAAGATAGTGGACAAACTGTTGCAAGACATTCTAAACAAGACCAAGGGAGCAGCGAAAAAGTCATATGGAGATAATATGCAGGAGTGGAAGGAGCATTCGGCGCCTCACCTGCACAAGTGGATCATGCTCGACAGTTGGCCCGGAGTTGTGGATTATTGGTGCAGTGACACATTTGCTAATCAGAGCCAACAAAATAAAATCACTAGGGCCGCAGCTGGAGAAAGTTTTGGTGCCACGACGGGCTCTATGAACATGCTTGTTCACAAACAATGCTTCGTAAGTTGTTTTTCATTAAATTAATCAATTTTCATTTCAATTGAATCGAATCAAACTAATCTTGATAATTTTTTTTAATTGAAATTGTCTTTCAAATTCTTAACAGGAGAAAGAACACCAGCGCGAACCCAGATGATCCGATGAGCTGTGCAAGCCGACCCATACAAGGAAGAAGACGGGGTAATTTATTTCCGCCAAGGGTCAAAAGGCACAGGTAGAAGCATGGAGAGGATAGAAGCACATGGCCCCCTTACGACGACGCCGTCTGATACTCTTCAGCCATTGATGATCAGAATGCTCACGGCGATAACTATAGCCTCGGTGCTCTAGGTAAAATAAACATTCCTTGAAATAAAAAAATTATTTTTAAATTTGTAAGATAATACTAATTGTTTTATTTTTAATGTTCCAGGCAAGACGAGGGCCATGTTTCGTGATGGTGGGTCTAACGGTACTCCGTCATGTTCTTAACTGTCATATTCTTCTGTGCCGGCGGCTCCACGCCTCAGACAAGAGGATATCGATGCGATATCTTCTCAGGTATTGTCATCTATCATGCCCCAGATCACTGGCACGATCACCGAGCAGATCACCTTAGCTTTCAGAGTTTCTCGGGTACAAAATTCGATTTTTTCAGTATGTTTTAATTGTGAACACTAAACCCTAAATCCCTAAATTCTAATTATCTAAACAACTGACACGTTTACTTTTTTATAACCTCACAGGGAGGTTTGAGCTCGCACTATGCCTCGATGTCCGATCCTCAGGATGACGTCATTGATTATGAGGATCATGACGACGACGATGATGGTGATGATGGGGAGTAGCATTGGTCGGATGTCGGTGGAGATGGTACTGCTTAGATGTTTAGATATTTATATGTTTAGATGGTACTATTACTGTTTATGTTACTCGATATTTAGATGGTACTGTTACTGTTACAGTTTATCAATGTTTATGTTTATATTTGTTTGTATCGATGTTTATGTTTATGTTATATGCGATGTTTATGTTGATTGTATGTATCATATCGATATTTATGTTTATGCTGGTACGTGTGGTACAAATTATTAAATGGGGAAATGTAAATAACAAAAAGAACCCAAAAACCTGACAGAAGATGACTGGTTTGGACTTTCAGTGACCAATAAGATCGGTCGCTAATATCCAGGGAATCAGCGACCGGTTTTGAGTATCAGCGACCAATTATTTTGGTCGCTGATTTCTATACATGATGTCAGCAAAACCCAATAGCGACAAAAAAAATTGGTCGCTGATAATTCATCAGCGATCGGGATGACGTCATTTAGCGACCGGTGAGGTCAACAGCCAAGCATCAGCGATCATTTTTGGTATCAGCGACTGGCGCCTTAATCTGATCGTTGATGGTCTGATCTGCTGTAGTGCGTATTCGATAAGACGGGTATGGATAAAAAAAATTTCGTTAGCTTATCGGGTATGAGTATGAGTATGGGTAACAAATTTTACAGCTCAAACAGAGGAGCACTACAAGTGGGCACAACAGTTCTAAGTCCAACAAACGCTCCCTAATTTCAAGATTCAAATAGCAGCAAAGTTTTATTTGTTCTTTGAATAATCGATATTATATTTTTGGGAACGACTAATAGTCCCTTCCATTCTATCTCCTAAATGTCCCCCTAACTAACTTATCCATAAAAAGTACAATGGGGACCACTAACTAACTAGGAGAAACATTAATTACTTGGGGGACCACTTAAATTTGAAAAAAAAATTACAACTGGCGGACACATGTATGAACACTTATGCGCACAAGTATTCATATATAATATATCAAGTATTCATACCTAAGATATTAAGTATTTAAACAAAAAACTGGACATCAACTTTCTTTTCTCTCTAGTCACACACCTTTTACATGTTTTTAGAAGTGGATTTTTTTTTCTCCGTTTAATCTAATCAATATTTCTAACGATCGCGAGAAATTTTTCAAATCTAAAACTACGAATATTTTCTACGTAATTTTCTCTTTCAAATGAGATCCATGATGAAGTACTTTCGGGTTCTTCGTAGTTCAAGTACTCATATCTCGGCATGCAAGTATTCATACCTCAAGGAGCAAGTATTCATACATTGTCAAGTATTAATACTTATTCAATAAAGAGTCATTTTGCTATTTCAAATTGTTTAGAAAATAAATTTGCCTGTGCAGGAAATAATTTCATAAAAGAGTAGGTCTAATGTCCTACAAAATAATACACAAATGAAGAAATTTTAAAAAAATATTCATATTAAAACTTAAAAAGTATTCATACTAAAACATATAAAGTATTCATGAAATAACTTTCAAAGTATCAATACTATAAAATATTCATATTGCAAAGTATTCATACTAAAGCATATAAAATATTCATACTAGAACATTAGAAGTATACATAACAAAATCAATAAAATTAATCTTACTAAAATAATATAAGTATTCACACTACAAGATATGAATACTTGCTCGACGAGGTATGAATACTTGCATACCGAGGTATGAGTACTTGAACGACGAAGAACCCGAAAGTACTTCATCATGGATCTCATTTGAAAGAGAAAATTACGTAGAAAACATTCGTGGTTTTAGATTTGCAAAATTTCTCGCGGATCGTTAGAAATATTGATTAGATTAAACGGAGAAAAAAAAACCACTTCTAAAAACATGTAAAAGATGAGTGTGTGACTATGGAGAAAAGAAAGTTGATATCCAGTTTTTTGTTTAAATACTTAATATCTTAGGTATGAATACTTGATAGATTATATAGGAATACTTGCGCGCATAAGTGTTCATACATGTGCGCACCAGTTGTAAAATTTTTCAAATTTAAGTGGTCCCCTAAGTAATTAATGTTTCTCCTAGTTAGTTAGTGATCCCCATTGTACTTTTTTTATGGATAAGTTAGTTAGGGGGACATTTAGGGGACTAAATGGTGGGGGACAAAATCTTTACTCTATATTTTTTATACTTGCTCAAGACGTTTCGTATATCCTTTTAGACAAAATTAAACAACAGAAGCTAAGAAGCTGACTATAAAACAATTGGTAATTTTGCAATTTGTCCGTCATTCAGATGTGAAAACATTGAATTGAAGCATTGATATAAAATTATAATTTAATCCAAGCCAAAACATGCATATAGGAAAAACATAAGCAAAAAAATGTTGTAAAGTATTTTGCACAGCATAACAATAACTGTATGTGCAAATTGAAAAAAAATCTTATCTTTTTTAATAAATTTACATATGATCAATTGGAGCACAAATACTCATTAGTTTATCCATCCTTGATTTAGACTCAGCCACATCTGGAAATGGGTTGTCCTCGATCCAAGTTAACGTCTCCTGTATTGCATCTTCAATCCCAATTTTCGTCATGAATGGTAAAGTACTGGTGATGTTTTTATTTTTCATGGAATTCTTCATACGGAAAGCATATCGCTCCAGTGAGTTTTTGCCTTCGTACTTTGTACGACACTCGTCATCCTGTGCCCTATACCTTTCAGCATCCCGAATTATCTTCTCGATCTCCTCATTGCTCATCCTTGCCTCTTCGTTGGTCACCGTGATATTCTTCATCTGTCCACTACTTGTGTCCTGAGCCGACACATTCAGTATGCCATTGGCATCTATGTCAAAGCACATAACAAAAGTCGGCACGCCTCTAGGAGCCGGAGCGATTCCCGAGAGCTTGAAACTGCCAAGGAGATGATTATCCTTGGTCTGGGGTCTCTCGCCTTCAAGTACTTCAAAGTTGACGACAGTCTGATTGTCATGGTAAGTTGTAAACCTCGCCTCCTTCTTTGTTGGTATTGTGGTGTTTCTAGGAACCACGACGGACATGACTCCTCCTACAATATCTGTGCCGAGGGATAGCGGAGTCACGTCTAAGAGCACCATGTCTTGGATCTCTTGGCCTCCCAGACCACTCAACTTGGCGGCTTGGACAGTGGCACCATATGCGACGGCCTCATCAGGGTTAATGCTTTTGCAAAGCTCCTTTCCATTAAAGAGAGCTTCTAACATTTGCTGAACCTTTGGGATTCGTGTAGAACCCCCGACAATCACCACTATGTCGATGGCAGTCTTCTCCATATGAGCATCATCAAGGCACTTGGTCACGAGTCCCATGCACTTTTCAAAGAGATCCATATTGAGCTCCTCGAACCTAGTCTGGGTTATGTTCGAAACGAAATCAATGCCATCGTAGAGGCCAGCGACCTCCACAGTTGTCCAAGTTTCAAAGGAGAGAGTCCTTTTAGCTCGCTCGCAGGCAGATCGCAACTTCCTAATGCTCTTTGGGTTGTTGCTGATGTCCTTCTCGTGCTTCCTCTTTATCTGCTCGAGGAAGTGTTGTAGCAAACGATTGTCAAAGTCCTCACCACCAAGGTGAGTGTCTCCAGCGGTTGCCTTGACCGTGAACGCACCTTGCTTGATGTTGAGCACCGAGACATCGAAGGTGCCACCACCAAGGTCAAAAACAAGGACATTCTTCTCTTCAAGTACAGAAGTCAGTTTCTCGAAGCCATATGCCACTGCAGCAGCGGTGGGTTCATCCATGATGCGCATCACCTTTAGCCCTGCGATCTCCCCGGCAGCCATCGTGGCCCGTCTTTGAGAATCATTGAAGTAGGCAGGGACAGTGATCACTGCATTGACCACCGCATTCTGGACACTGCATTCGAGGAAGTTCTCTGCAATCTTCTTCATTTTTAATAGGATCATAGAGGATAATTCCTCTGGAAGTAACTTTTTATTCTCTCCTTTGTACTGGACTACAATCTTCGGCTTATCACCAGAGTCTTGAATGACACTGAATGGCCATAGCTTGCTGTCACTCTGGACAGTTTTCTCGGAGAAGCGCCTACCAATCAAACGCTTAATGTCTGTCTTGAAGAATGATATGTTCAATTAAAGACAGACTAAGAACACATTTGTATAATATGCTGATCAGATCAAGCAGTAATGGAAAAGTACTGACCGAATATGGTGTTAGTGGGGTTCCTGTCGGCCTGGTTCTTGGCAGCTTCACCTATCAGCCGCTGGTCAGACGTGAATGCAACACATGATGGAGTTGTACGGCTGCCTTGTTCATTTGCAATGATTTCCACGCGTCCATTATTCCAGGCTCCAACGCATGAGTATGTCGTGCCGAGGTCGATCCCGATTGCCTGTACCTTCTTGCTTGATGCCATTGCTCAAACGTTTGCGTCTGTCAAATCTTAAATGAAAGGAGATCAAGTGACCGGGCTTACCAATTTGATTTGGTACTTGGCAAGAGGGAAAATTAAATAAGAGCAACTCTATTTTTATGCCTGAGTCGTGTGTATTACGTTTCTCATTCTTTTACAGATTCAATTTATTTAGTTTCTATATTTAATTGATTCATTTATTACAATAAATAATTTGGTTTACCAATTTGATTTGGTACTTGGTAAGAGGGAAAATTAAATAAGAGCAACTCTATTTTTATGCCCGAGTCTTGTGTATTAACGTTTCTCATTCTTTTACAGATTCAATTTATTTAGTTTCTATATTTAATTGATTCATTTATTGCAATAAATAATTTGGTGCTATGTCAACCATTTGGACCATGTCCATCTAGAGGTACTGTCCTATGTGCTTAATTTACAATTCAAGTGAATAGTTCATGACTTTCCCTACAATTAGACAAGAAATTAATCTCAAGATCTCTAATTTATATAATATAATTTTGTTATAATCTTTCTTCTTTAACATTTGTGACAACATTAATGGAACCACCGAGAAAAAAAAGTCCAGGTGATCATTTGAACGATTGTGACTAATACTATCCTTTAGCAAAGTTTTAGTTCTTTTAACAAAGAGCAAATTTTTGGTTGTTCATGCATTTCTTTCATTTCTAATGGCTTTTAGTGATATATGGATTGAAAGACACCAACCATAATATATTTTGCAAACCAAATAATAAGATTTCAAATGTCGCTTCCCATGCATGTCGAACCTTTTTTTGTCAAATAGGTTAAAGAGGATGTTTTCAACATCAATTTTTTTTTTCAGTTATAACTCACGTTGTTATTTATATTTTAAATTCGAAAATTCAAACTGGAAATTCATTATCCGGACCAGTGTTAAATTCAAACTGGAAATTCCAATGATTTTTTGTTATATATCTTTGGAAAATTAGTAAAAACAAAATATATTAATTAATTATCTGGCTAGAGGCGAAAGACAAATGTTTGCCCCAATTCATTATCTTGACTAGAAAAAGAAAAAAAAATGCGTCATTCATGCATGTACTTTCTTGGTAATTCATCTTCCTTTAATTTGCTCCTTACCCTGGTCCCACTAAGTTGAAGACATAGTCTTACATATATAATACATTAATATGATAATGTGTGCAAAATTCGTCAAGAAATATAATATAATTAATCATATAATATTTTACTGGCCAAATAAAATTGTTTGAGCAATTTTAAGAATGCGATTTATATATATTATGTGTTTCTAACGGTCCATTAATAAAATGCAATTGTTTTTCGAAACGACCAATCCAACTCTTGTGCAAAATTCATTGTTCATCTATATGGATGAATTATTAATTAATTGTTACTATTGGAATGAAGTCGTCGACGTACATAATCTATATTTGATAGTTAAATGTTTTCATTTTATTTCTGTATAGGTGGAAATTCATTGTTAATTAAGGATATATAATATCTGGTCGTTCATGGAAACAGAAGGACACGGCAACATAGCGAGGGCGACTGTCCTTGCCTGTGGATTGATAAATACGAAATCATCTCCAATGACTTTAGTCTTCCTCAAAGTCTTACTCCTACAAAAAACACATTTACTTTCACCCTTTACCATCGGGTGGAGAAGGAAATACGTGATACTCCATGATGTGATGTGACAAACACGTTGTGATTTGGTCACGTGATGTGACGTGACGTGATTAACTTTTTTTTCACGTGGCATGATGTGACGTGACCAAAATAGTGGAGGATATATAGTCACGTCACGCGTAGTCACGCCGTGATTATACGTTACGTGACGTGACGTGTCTTAATGTAAATTAGTCACGTCAAATTTTTTTTATATTTTAATTTAAATTGTTGAAAATTTAGAAAAAATATATAAAAAAATATGAAAAATTCTAAATTAAGTAAATAATTTTGTAAAGATTATTATTATTTTTTAGAAAAAACTGTTGAGAATCTGACATTACTTTAAAAATTCAAATTACAAATATTTATTAAACTAAACTAGAGCAAATAAAAATCAGTACCACATGAGTCCCAGTATCATTGAACCTACATTAAAAGAAAATTCTGAATATTCTATATACCAAAAAAGTTAGATACTTTGTATTTCATAACGTGACGTGACGTGGTGTGACCACGTGCTGTGACGTGACGTGACGTGTAATTTTCGCTTGAATGCGGTCACGTCACGTAATCAACACACGTGACGTGACATGACGTTAACGTGATGTGATGTTCCGTGACATGACTAGTCACGCCGTGACAAATTTTCTTCTCTACCATCGGGTGTCCTTCCGCACCAATGGAGAATATAACCTGGGTTAGCACTGTAATTACTTGAAACCTTTTACCATCGGGTGGTGTTGAACCAAATGATGGCATTGATGGACCCCTCCTTTACCATTTTTTTTTATATCCTGCCATTGGTTTTGAGTGTCTCTATCATATCGGTTTGGTTACTGGGCCGATGGTGTTGATGTTGTGATCTTTAACATCTGTGATGTAAATAAGCCGTCAGTATTTGATTGATCAATACCAAGTCTGGTTTTTTTTGTACCGATGGCAATGTTCTCAAGGGCATAGCTACAAATACTTGGAACCTAAAAATTAGTAATAAATAAAAATGGGGGGTGAGGAGTTTATAAAGGAAGACTCTTTTGATTATTATTGAATTACCATGTTGCCCCTTTAATTTGTGGATGAGAGTGATCTCCATATATATGGGCACCATTATAATTACAACATAAATTGGTCCAATATAACAATGCTCCTTTTAAATCTCTCACAAAACATCCATATACCACATGGACCATACTCCATTCTCGAGCCAAGCTCTCCTCACCCCTGATGTTGACTAGTCAACACAAGATCCACATCAGATCCTCTTTTCCCGCAATTGACTTTTGTTGACCGAGGTCAAGTCAAAACGATTTTGGCCATAAAAACCAAACCGTAAGTCAATTCTGTGGGTACCATATATTGACGCGATCGTTGAATCAAGCTCTACCCATTGGTACAATCATATTGACCAAATGAATAACTTCAATCATCGTCTTTCTTATGTTTAATCATATTAAACAGTCTCCTCGGTTAATCTGTACCTCGCATGTGCCAGATTAACTCAACCATTGATCCATACATGTATGTGTTGATTGAATTCCCTATGTAATATCTCAGATTAAATGATAACACCATTAAGTATTATATCTCTATATGATATCTCCACAGGGACCTTGTAGGGCATGGCCGCTTTGGAAACAAATATGCTGCGATTCTTTAGAATCGCAGGCTCCCTGCTTGTCCAAATCATACAATTCAATTATTTCGAGATTCGTACATAAAAATCAATTGCTTTGAGAGTCGTGCATTTCCAAAAATGAATGGTTTGATTTGGACAAGCAGGGACCCTGCGATTCCAGAGAATCGTAGCAGGTTTATTTCCGACCTCTTTGGATTTGTATTTATGTTGGCAATGAAATCACATTTCATTGATCATATGATGTCTCTAGTATAAAGTAATGTGACTATCCAATTAATACATATGATATGTTCTTCATCAACACCATGATCCAATATAGACAGTATCTTATGTTGCCCGTGTAATATCCAATATCACATGATATCTATAATGATAAGTGCAAGTTACGAACCTGTCATCTTGCTAGCTTATCAATTATGTTTCTTGACTCAAGAGGTCGATTATATTTACAATCAACAACTGATTGTAATGCGCATATATAATCTTGCTTAATCAAGGTGCCCAAAAGATATCATTACTAATCACAGTATCAGACTTTAGGCATATACACCATGTGAACATTAATGACATTTGTACACAAACTCCTTTTATAATGTTCAGCATAAGGTCAATTCAATGCCATATATTCTTATATGCATTTGTGATGTTAAACCGATCTCTATTGATTGATTGATTTTGTGAAACACAATCAACATTTAAACATCACACTAATCTTACATGCAATTAGTGTTCCTTGCTAATTGCAACGATTAGAAATATATCTAGAGTTTATTACTTGTTATGAGATAGTGTCTCACAATCTAGAATCGTATTCTAGATATTATAAGTAATGTCAAACTCAAAGAACAAGTTGATCATATCAACCAATGTATGAACAAATAAGCAGCAACATTTGCTCTAGGATATTAACTCTATCAGAAATAGTTTCAGGTATTTTCATATATAGAAGAAGGGACAAATAATTAGTAGGGTAAAATTGTATTTAATTAGTTATTAATAGAGCCCAAATTTTCCTCTATAATGAAATTTTTGGTATTCAAACATTAGCCTTTATGTAAATGAACACAAATTATATCAATTAAATCTGACCACAGATTTGAGGTAGCATGAATATTGACATACATCACTACAAATCGGACGATCGCACCATAAACTCAAAGTTTGCTAAACCTTAGGCTCAACTCCGTAGTTGAGTCTTGTCACATAAATGGTTTTGCCTCCCAAGATATTTGAATATCGCCATCGTAAAGGGCTAATGACGTTAAGTATATACGGCATCAGACAGTATACGGATTCGATGGCATATGTATTTTCAAAATTTGTTTCACATATTTGATCAGTACCATACTTCCCAATATTGATCGATCACTCCAAAATCTCTCTCTTTCCGTAGCGAGTACTCCAAAGGTCTACAAATCTAGTTTTAGGGTTTATCTCACTTGCACTTGTCGGCCACCCTCCTTGACACTGTCATCGAAATTAAGCTTGCTCCCTCTCACTCTCTGTTTATATCTTTGTAGTATGTTGTTGGTTTTTGTTGGTTTTGATGTTAGATTTTTAGGGATTTTCCCTTTCTGTTACTATTTTGTAGGTTTTTTATGTGAGATTCCTCTCTGTCACTGAGGTTCTTAGTTTTATAGTGTTTTTTCAAACATGCAAGAACTTATTTTGTTTTTTGGTCAGTAACCATGTCGTCCAACCTCACTTTCCATCGACTCAACCAACACCAGAGAGGAGGAGGAGACAAAAAGGGAAAGTGAAACACCAAGCGAAAAAGAGGTTGCCAAATTTTTTTGATTACCTATGACAATGCTTGCAATTAGGTTGTCAAGGTAAAATTTCCTGCACCGGAAACCTTTAGTCACTAACCTTTATTCACCAAACCTTTATTCAACTAGGTAGTGTTTTTTCAGACATGGAAGAACTAATTATGTAGTACACTATGAATTGGAGGCTATTTCTGTAATACACTCTGTGATCTGTGTGCTCCGTTAGGGTATAGGATTTAGGTTAAGGATCTGTATGTGATCACACTCAATTTGTGAGTGAATTACGTTGGGTTTTGGCTTAGTTTTTTTTCTTCTATTTTCTCACCTTTATGTTTAATTATTACTAGAAACAGGTTAATATTAACCAACTTTGTGTTTTTATGCATGAACCATGTTTTGGGGCTATTTTACATCATATGGAGCAAGAATCGGGTCGATCAAAATTTCGTAACATCAGTTTGAAGTCTCTGTTACAGTCTGTATGAGCATATACGGACCATAGGCTCGCTACGGAACAAGACTTAGCAAAATACACAATAATTTAGAAGTGACACAGTGTCAATATGGACCATATAAGCTTGTATGGTCCATATCTGAGGCGCTCTTTGGAATATAACTGCCACAACTATCTCCATATCATATTTCTTAGACTCCACTCAACTCCAGACACCCCCTCTCTCCTATATAAGCCCCCTGACCTATTGCAGAACTTGACTTTGATCATTTAATGTATTATATTATTATAAGTAAGAAGAGAGGAGTGAGTGGAGTAGGAAGAAGGGTACTTCGCGTATGGTTGTATCTTTCTCTTATCTCTTTATAAACATGACATTCTTTGGCTAAGTTTAGATTTTTAGGATTGGCATGTAAACCTTGTTACTTTTGATGCTTTGATATATATATTTTTTCATTTGATTTTAGTTTAGTCATTGCTGTTCGATTGCTTTTGCATTTTATGTACGATCTTACTTGATTTTGTTTTACTAGTCTAGACCTCCTTGTGATAGCCACACACTGAAGTTAGTCACGATTAGGTTAGTTGGGTTGGGATAAGAAAGAATAAAAATACTAGATTATTGGTGAAGCCATTAGCGGGGAAAGCCTTTAATTGAAACAACAAAAGTATACATGGAAGTCTCAACTTTCACAGACGAATGTTGTATTGTCATGTCTTACTATGGGGACACCCTATAGGATCAGTCGAGAGACCTGATCAAGTGAAGGCTGTGACTTTGGGCTAATCACATATCTAATTGCACCAATCGAGTCAAGCCCCACAGGAGAAGTCTCGGTTGGTAGTGTGACTGTGCGGCAATAGCAGCAACCACTAATTACGGATTAGAAACCCACATACAAGAATTGAAAACCAACATCAAATGGAATAAAACAATCAAAGCAGATAGAAGTAACAACGGTAAGCCAAAATCCTAGGAATTCACACCACTATATATTTTACTTTCTTTTAATTTTCGCCAAATACTTTGATCACTGACCAACTTCAAACTCAAATTTTAGATTTTGTTTAGCCTTTTGAAGGATTGTGATTTAGTCATTCAAGACTGTAGATCTTATTCCCTACGGATTGGTAATGATGCCAAAACATACAGTGAAAATCACCATCTTTTATGACGTAAAATGACAAAAAGCGAATGCAAAGTAGCTATTTTTCTGATTTATTTACCGCAAACGTGTTTTTGAGTCATCTTAACAGGCTTTGGAGAAAGTTGCATATTTAGGCAAAAAACAGAGCAAAAATGCCCAATTTAGGCAATTATTGAAGATGGCATCAAATCAAGACATTACATGGCGTATGCAACAGTCTACACAAAGTACACAACAACCAAAATGACAAAATTCTATAGAAATACACTAAGTCTAGAAGCTGTGCAGGTTAAACCTATGTCGCATGTGGCATAGACCAGTGGCCGCATGATTCGTGGACTCAATATGTGGACTACTTTTTTGCACTGTTAGATCGACATATCTCAGCCATAGATTGAAGTCTTCTAGAAGGTTCAACCACCTGGCATGACCTTCCGAATTTAGAAGTGGAGTTCAAGAAACACTATTTTTGGCGTGTCTATTTTTAACCATGCTAGGTTAGGTTAGAGTTCTAGGGAGAGAGGCGAAGCTCTTGGAGATCAAGGCAAGGAGGCGTCATCTAAAGAGGCAAGGTTCTTTTTCTTCTTTAAGAGTGTTGTAATCTATATTCTCTTTATTTTTATTTTATTTTTTGCCATGGCTTCAAGAAACTAAACCTCTCATCTCTAGGGTGAGGATCGAACTATGAGTCCTTTAATAATATTTTGATATTTTGTTTATGTCTTGTTGTGTTGAATTTCTTTTCCACTTTAATTTTTTTTATTCTATTCGAGGATACATAGTTCTGTCTACTATATGCCAATGATCTTCTACATACAAATGGGAGAAATCCAGTAGATCCTTGTGTGAGAAAGATAGCGTGTAACTAGTTGGACTCTGGATAATGAGGCTTAGTAGCGGTTAAAAGACTAGTGTTAGAACCCAGGGGGCTCCCTTGGCGGGATATGATAGAAAGCACCTTAGGCTAAGTTTGAGGTATCTCAAACTTAGTCGGAACAACATTAGAAATTATCTAGGGATTTGGGATATTTCAACTACGGAGTCGTATAAGGAAAGAACATTATTCCGTACTTAAAATACTTTAGTCTTGGTAGCCCAAAAATCAATCGAAAGATTGAAAAACCTTTCAACACACACAACAAAACTCCACGGCGCCTACGGGTTGTCACAGTGCCGTATGCGAGGTCATCTGCGGGTAAAGTTTATACCGCATGCTGTAGTGACATTGTCCGATGCGACGTTGATTGGAGCCTGAATAGATATCTTTGTATTAAACTCATAGAAAAACCTTAACCCTAGATAATCCTTATTATTTTTGCCGATCAACTGTAGCACCACTGCATTAAACATTGCTACAACTTCGATTTTATTTTAATTTACATTAATAATTACTTTAAGAAGACATTAAAACCCCAATTAAACAACTAAACTGACCTATACTAGTGAAAATTGTTATAACCTAATACACTATCTGTGAATCGATACCTAGATTATACTACACGATAGGATTGTATACTTGCAATCTGACTCGAAAGTGAAATCAAAGTTAAATGGTATAGTTATCTATCTGAAACATTGTGAAGTTACTTTTTCGTGCATCAAGTTTTTGGCGCCATTGCCGGGGATAGAGTAAGAATTCTCCATTGAGAATGTCTTACACTGTCATTAGGTGTCTAACATAATAATTAAAATTAGGTCAAAACTCTATATCTTTATTTTTCTGCACATCTTATTGCATAAAACCCACAAAAATATCAATTGCATGTTTATTTTCTGCATCTTATTCCAAAACCCCAAAAATATCAACTGCATTTGCATAATTTATTTTTATACCTAGAGGAGGGGTTTCTAAACATCTATTCTTACAAGTTGTCACGTTGGCCGGGCATACAAAACCCCGCACCACGCTCAACTCTAATAAAAAGAACGTTGTTTTACCTTTACAGACTCCTAAAACCAAGACGAATGCAGCTCGCTAATTCAAGTTCAAGCTACAAGAGTACCTACAACGTTCCTCTAAACACTGTCGATCCATCACGTAACACACCACTCAATGACGGAACGGCCAATTTTGACACTTCGAGAATCGGGTCTCCAAAATTGACACCTCTCATGTGTCAAAATCAGTGCCCTACAATGTCAAAATTGGCAGCCTCTATGTCGCTCTTTGGATCCTCAGCGACACTTTGAGACTACGACCTCTTATGTGATGTTGAGGATCAAACCATTGTCAAGATGCCCGACATAGAGGCGGCCAATTTTGACATTGTAGGGCACTGAGAGTTACATTACGGGTTAGGTTAGCTAATGAGTGCGGGGGGTACATATTGGATTGAATGCTCCAGGGTTCGATGCTCTTTTCTTGAGACATGAGAGGGCATCAAACTTGGGGCATTGCTAATTTTCTCTCGGCATTCCTTTGGGTTCACCCCTAATAGACCTACGGTTAATGATCAATCTATCATGGATTTTATTATTTGATTGTAGGGACATTTAACTCCCGACGAGAGTAAGCCTCCACAGTTAATTACATAAGTAGACCTTTCGAGTCAAACTGAATACCTCGTTTATTCTTGGATTTGTATCTATTTTGGTGTGAACTGAGTAATGGGGCTAAAAGAGGGACTCATGTAAGGTTCCTATTGGGCATTTGATTGGTTATCATTTGTTTGGACATCTATGCTGACATGTGTGTGTGTGCGCGCGCTTGAACATATTTTTTAATTATATTGGGAGATTATCTTGGAGGACATCCTTTAATTATTATTCAACTATTGTTTAGAAATATTATGAGCTTTTAGTTTGAGCTTCTATAATGCAATGAAGGGTATTTTAGTAATTTTTAAATTTCATGACTTTATGTTTAATTATGGTCTTGAGTGTATGTTTTGAATTTAAATTAGATACATGATGAGTTATAATTTTTTTTTATCAAAATTAAGTGAATTTGAATATGAGAGGCATTTTGGTCATTTTAGGTCTTGGCTAAAGCTTGAATATGCTTGGATTTGGCTTGAAGATGTAGAGGATTTGATTTGGATTCATTTGGAGTTGGTTTGAGTTGATTTGGACTTGAAATGGAGAAGTTATGGCAGAAAATGACTTGTTTGTAAAGAATTTATATTTCTAGGGACTTGTTTGTAAGTTTTGGAGGGCGAAATTGTGATTTGGACTTTTGACAGGGTCTGAAGTCAAAATTGGGCTTTTAGGGTGTTGAGTATTTTAAGTACAAGGTTTTGGCTATAACTTTGTACTCTTTTAACTTTTAAATTTATAAACCTAAATACTCAAGTGTTGGTCAGTTACAAGCGTATAACCTACCCTTGTAGTATAAAAGGTGTCGATCCTTGGGATAAAGAGATATTTTAGTTTAAACTCTAATGATTAAATTTCATAATTTGATTTGATTGGAAGTTTGTTTTAACGTTTAATTTCTAAAATCCTAAATTGGTGGGTTCAATATCCAAGGAGTTGAAGGTTTAAACAATTAAAATAAAGAAAGAGTAAAATGAAATTAGGGTTTGATCAAAGTTTGGAGAATCTAGGAGCTTTCGGTCTACAATATCTTGTTAATTCCATCTATTCAGTATTGTTTGAATTCATGTATGATTTAAGGAGGTTTCTAACCTAATGTGTTAAAAAAGGTCACTTTCATGAATTAATAACATACCTAGATAGTTTCGGACTTCATTGTCGTTCATCACCCTAACTATCTAGACCCATTAAGCTCTTCTTAGCCTATTTCAACTAATTATTGATACAAGTATTTGGTGCAGTGGGTTAATGTTCCTTGAATTTTAGGGGCTGTCACTACCCTAAAGGGATATTTAACATTCACACAAAATACATATCAATACTTAATCAATCTAGGTGTCCTAAGTAGGGGTTTGATTTCACTTTTGTTCATCACCAAACTCTAACCCTTAATTTATATAGTTCCGGATATGAGTATCAAAGTACGGTCGCTTCTAATCCAAATCCTAAGGTATTTGTGTTCATAATTTGATACTCTCCTCTCATCCTAACTACTTTGGTCCACTTGAATCCAAAGCGGGACTACTTCGATTTCATTTTTGGTTGGGTTTCATTAATTTTATATGAAGAATGAAAAATAGCATTATGTATTCATATCATTTTCTATAATATAATAAAATTGCATAAGTCCCCCGGATAACTTTTCGGGCCTAATCAAATTTTGAAGCCTCTACATGAGGTAGTTACTTTTTATTCAGAAAAATTCTACAGGAATTTTCTATGTCGTATATATAGTTGTTCTTTGAACCAAATTAGTTTACTTATGGCTTATGTTATTATTTTAAATAATGTGTGTGTGTGTGTGTGTGTGTATCAGCTGCATGAGTGGATCTTATCACAACATTTTTTTTTTTTTTTTACTTTTACATGCATGTCACCAATTAGGTTATCCCCAATGAAGATGCAGTATGTTGTATACGTAGTTAACTTTCTGTCATACCTACCGGTCAATCAGCATCAAAGAAGTTTTTATAATTACTGAAATTAACTGTTTGTTATTTCAATACAATTGCCAAGTAAAAATAGTATGTTAGAATAATAATTTTGGTTATTTAGGTTCTCTGTAACTGGAGATGGATTTTGAAACTTATAGGTCTTCTTTGTAGTATATATAGTTTAATTCTCAATTGGTTGTCGACAAAATAATTTATAATTTTGAAATTGAATAAATTAAATTTTATGTAATATAATTGATGAATAAAAATTATCATAGAAAATTCAGACAAATTCAACAAATTATATAAATTGAGACAAATTCCACACGACCAATAGCTGGCTTGATGCTTTTTGACGTGCGCCATTGCTTTTTTTAATTAGTGAAGACAAGATCAGAGGGGAGAGGCGTGGGATGAATGTTTCGGCCCATATATTAACTTAAGAAGAATAATAAAAAAATGCATCATGCATGCATGTCAGATACAACTCATCCAAGCATGATGAATAGATAACAATCAAATTCCAACTGCAGCCTCTTTTTTATTTTTAATAAAGGTACCTGTTTATTCCAACATATTTTAAATCATATTTTCAAAAATTGAACCAGCGTCTCTCTATATAGAGACGAGGACTCGTACCACCAATTTAGTTCATTAATTATAATTGTACTTCGGACGAGAGAGAGAGAGAGAGAGAGACATGGAGGAAGTCAAAGAGTCTTTGGACAATTAGTCATTTGCTAATTGCTATCTCTCTGTTTCCAACTACCATAATTTAAAAAAAAAAACAATTAACTATCTTATATAGACCTGTAGGTCCGACGAGTTTATTACAACAATAACCATTAATTATAGATTGACAAAATTGAACAAACAATGTCCAACTAAAATAAATATAGCATTTTCTCTTCACAGGGACAGTTTACTGTCTTTCGACTCTCGAGTTACAAATCTTATCTGGAGAACTTTTGCACACATTATTAAATTGTAATATTATATACGTAATACTATATCTAAAATTAGAGTGGACCAATGTGAGGATACAATTAAGGTAAGAGAAATTACCTACAAAATGACATGTATTGGGGTATCCACGGTTACAATACGGGCCGGATAGAAGCATTTTCATATTCATACCCATCATGATACTGATAACTTATGAGAAATAGAGTAAATAACACAACTCCTGTGAAACTCCCTTCCCACATTTTATTTCAATGGTAAAATCTGAGTACATGCTTTCTACAAGAGAGAACATCCTCCTCTTATAACAGTGGCGGTTAGGGCATACCCTTTGCTGTTATCTACCTTCCTTATTAGTTTACATATTTTCTTCTATATTTGAAATAATATAAAAGGAAACATAATAAAAGATAAATCTCCTACGGCTAGCATAAAAGGTATGTCATATCAACACTCCCACTCAATTTGGTGCATAGATATCCATCATGCCCAACTTGGTAAGAGACTCATGGAATGTTGTACTTGAAATGCCCTTTGTTAGAATATTAGCCAGTTGATCACTTGTCCTTACAAATGGTAGAGAAATAACATTTTCCTCTAGATTTTGTCTTATGAAATGTCTGCTCACTTCTATGTGTTTTGTGTGATCATGTTGCACTGGATTCTGAGATATGGCAATTGCGCACTGCCTTGTTATCACAAAAGAGCTTCATTCCTTCTCTTGGATCAAACCCGAGTTCACTCAATATCCTCCTCAACCATATTAGCTCTTGTAACCCTTTAACAATTCCAATGAACTCAACCTCAACACTAGAAAGAGCCACCACTTTTTGCTTCTTATTTATCCATGTCACCAGGTTTCCGCCAACAAAGGTAAAATAACTAGAGGTGGATTTTCGATTGGTAATGTCTCTTGCCCAGTATGAGTCCAAGTACCCTTCCACTCTTAGATGTCCATTTCTCTTAAAAAATATTCCTCTATCAAGAGCATCTTTTAGTCATTTGAGAGTGGAAGGGTACACAAACTCTATACCAGGAGCACCTTTTAGATATCTAAGAATTCGAAGCACGGGTTCCATACACTGCTCACTTGGAACCTGCATAAACGAACTCACTACACTTACTAGGAGCACCTTTTAGATATCTAAGAATTTGAAGCACGACTTCCATATGCTGCTCACTTGGAGCATGCATAAACTGACTCACTAAACTTACCGCATATGTAATGGCTGGTCTGGTATGAGATAAATAATTTTGCCTACCAACCATTGGTATCTCTCTTTATTGGCTGGTAATTGTGTTGGAAATTCTCCTAACTTCATATTTTGTACAACCGGAGTAGCTACTGGTTTGCAATCAAGCATTCCTATCTAAGTTAACAGATCTAACACATACTTTCATTGAGAGAGATATATATCTGTTGTTTGGATCTTACCACTTCAATTATGAGAAAATATTTTAGTCCACCTAAGTCCTTCATTTCAAGTTCCTCAGAAAGTTTTTTTCCAGTCTTGTAATCTAATCTTGATCATCACTTGTGATTATCATGTCATCTACATAAATAATCAGCACGGTTATCTTTTCAAGTCCCTTCCTATAAAACAAAGTATGGCCAGAATCACTTTGGAGGTGTTCGGCATGGGCTCCGTAAGGGGGAGGGATTAAAAATTTAATCCTCCCTAAGGAGTACTTGTTCGTTTGGTACTAAGATTAAGAACAAAGGCTTAATGAGAATAAAATATTGATTATAATGTATAAAGACCTAAATATCCTTGCATATATTTTCTTCTTTAATACCCTTGTACATTGATAAGTCTTCACACTCATTTACTAACTTATTTCATTAATTTTACTGTAACCTGAAAATATGCAAATTTAAAAAAATAAAAAATAAACGGTAAAAGCATTTGAACCAAATAAAAATGCAACATTCTAATAAAGAATGTAATAGCTCATTGAATGCAAATCCATCCATAGTTTGTGATTTGCAAATTTTTCATAAAATTATGCTATATGACATAACCTTTAATTAAGGAATTTTAAGTGCTAAATGACAAATCTAAACCATAGAAGCCAATCTACTTCACGAATGGTGTGTACATGCAAAATTTTCATAATTTCAAATTCATTTTGTACAAAGTCAAGTGGTCAATAACATGAAGTTTTATGAGTTATTTTATGGCATTCATTTTTCATCGAGTTTTGATTGCTTGACTTTATACTAAATGACTTCGAAATTTGAAAATTTTGCATGTACACACATCACTCATGGAGTAGATTGGCTTCAACTATTTGGATTCGTTGTTTGAAACCAATCCAATAGATTTTGGAGTTAGACTCACGAAACCTTCTTGGTGAACGCTCACTTTGAAGTAAATAAGTCCAAAAAATAATCATAGTATATAGAAGAAGGCGGAAAGAGAACCTCTATTATAACTTCGGATACAAATATGTAGGTCCATATGTCTGTTCGCTTATCAATCTCTTTTAAATACTGCCATTGGGACCATACATGAAACTGAAAGATAAAAAATGAGCCTTACATTTAGGAAGTGGCAATTCTAGCTTGCGTACATTAATATGTTTGGAATATATCCAGTTTTCCTTCATAGTTGTCAAAGGCTATAAAGAAAAGGAATATTTTGTTTTTGCCAGCATTTATTTCTATATTTTTCTAAGCTTTATTTTATTTATTTGCGAAATCTTCCATCGTAGAAATGTGAAACTAATTAAATAACATTGATAATTAACTTCAAAAGAAACGGAAACCAATGCGACAAGGAGACTTTTTGGATTTTTATTTTCACCATATACAAATTATATACTTTCACCTTTCATGAATATAACATAATTTTTTGGCATCTATGAAAAACGGGCTTCTCTATATAAGTACCTAATGTAAATGCAGATAGTAAGCAATATATATACAGAAAAATGAATCGTTGAATTCAAATCTCTTTCTCTCTCCCTTTCTATCTCTCTCGTTAAAACTTGTATTATTCCAAAACAAACACGTTCTCTCTCACATTATCCCGTTGAATTTTTATCCTGTTCAAAAGCGTATCACCAAGATCTTTCCGTTCAGTAAGTTGTCTACTTGCAGATTTCAATCAAATATCAAATGGATCTGAGGAAGGGGCTTCCCATCGGAATCGACCTAGGCACCGCCTACACTCGTGTTGCTGTCTTCCATGACAACGGGTGGAGAATGATCCCGGATGACCATGACAAACTTGCCATGCCATCCTACGTGGCTTTCAATGGCTCACAGTTGCTTGTCGGCGAAGCTGCCAGAAAGCAGGCTCCACAAAACCCAACCAACACCATTTTTGGTTAGCCTTTTTTGTTTGTTTATATATATATATTTTTGTTTTATTATTATTATTATTATTATTATTATTTTGAAACAAGGCATTCGCTTGCCCATTTGATATTGCAAAAAGAGGATGATTACATACTGTTCCTAAGAAAAACCAAAAGCCACTCACCTGGTTATATCATCAGCCCAAAAACGGAAAACAATATTACACACTGGCAAATTTTAAAAGCTAGATTATAACTCTGATCACTAGTCTTCATGAGGAGTTGACCTAGACCCAACTCCAACAGCCATCATGTGCAGATCAGAAGAATTCTATTGAAATAACTACTTTTATTTAGTGAATAGTACAATAGTTTACAAGACTTAATTAGGTGTATTTCTTATTCTCTCACTCTCACAAAAAAGATAATACATGATATACAAATGGCCTATTAATTTATATACTATATAGCAGTTAGATATTCTAGATAATACATGATACAAAAATGTTTGGAAACTTTTAAATATAGACTAGTACAAAAGAGATTTATAGTATCTCCCATTATCACCAACAACATACGTCGGTTATAGTGATTCTTGTCTAAGCTTGATGGGAGCCAACTCCCTACTTCCTGTTTAATCTCTTCTTTAACAGAACTTGTCTAATATTGCACTAGGGAGATAATTAGTAAAATTACATTTCTATTAGATTTAATTGTTTATAAGCAAAGTTCGAGCATGTAGATCGAACCCCTTTTAAAAGAAATGCTCTTCTGGTAATCCCTATAAGGGACCTTGCTAGAGATAAAATATTAAAAGGAGAACAAATACTAAAATAATTCTGACAATCACCCAACCAAAACCAAAATTTTGTTATATAAGAATATGTAACAAATATATGATCTACAATTTCCTGATCATCTCCACAAAAACTCCACCATTTCAGAAGTAATGTCATATTCATTTGATTTATATCTAGTATACCAATCCCACCATCTGTTTGGCCATACCATTTTTATCTGTTTATCATGAATTATTTTACTTGTTTTTCTCTGTTTTCGATTACCTTTATATGCATACAAATCAAGAACTACTTTGTCTATTTGAAAGAAAGGGCTGCTTATTTAGAATTTCAACATCACTTAGAGGTTACAACTTGTAATTTTGGTTCAACTATAGATACCAGCATTATTATCTTTGTTCTCTTGTAATTATAGTGATGTATTGGCTACTAATATGGTTTATCAATGCTCATTTTTTTTTGTTCTTCTTAATTTGAATTTACTAATGGAAGCAATAAACCCCATTGCCCTTTTTCATAACATAGTGAATAAAATATTGGACGATAACTGTCCCCGCACCCCCACCACCACCCCCCCCCCCCCCATATCCCCGCACTAAAAGACAAAAAAGTCTGGTTCCGACAGTTTGGGTATTTAAATTTTCATCAGTATTTAACATCTATCTGTAGTATATTTACAGTGTATCGAACAAGTATTTAACTCTATTCATTGGAGTATTAACCGTCTATCCAATAGAGAAATAATCTCTGTCCCCGCAAAAAATAAACATATATGTCCCCGCGTCCTCGCACTAAAAGAAAAAAAATTAGGTTCCAACATTTGATAATTTAAATTTCCTGCAGTATTTAATTTCAATCTTTAGTGTATTAATAGTGCATCGAACAAATATTTAATTATATTCATTGGAGTATTAACTATCCGCGTCCAACAACGACACAATCTTTGTCCCCGCAAAAAATGACAAAATAATTTGGTATCGTCCCCTGTCCCCGCACATCAGTATTTAACTTTAGGAATGTTAGTATTTAAAATTATGAACGTTAGCATTTATCTTTAAAGTACAAAGTATTAATCTCTAAAATTATAAATAAGTTGCATGGATTCTATTTAGCATCCTATATAGAATGTTAGTATTTAACATTATGAACGTTAATATTTAAATTTATACACCTCAGTATTTAACTTTATGAATGTTAGTATTTAATTTTAGGAATGTTAGTATTTAACATTATGAATGTTAGTATTTATCTTTAAAGTCAAAAGTATTAATCTCTATAATTATGAATAAGTTGCATGGATTCTATTTAGCATCCTATATCTTAGTATTTAACTTTATACACCTCAGTAATTAACTTTAGAAATGTTAGTAATTAACTTTAGGAACGTTAGTATTTAACATTATGAAAGTTAGTATTTATCTTTAAAGTCAAAAGTGTTAATCTCTAAAATTATAAATAAGTTGCATAGATTCTATTTAGCATCATATATCTTAGTATTTTACTTTTTGCACATCAGTATTTTACTTTTGTAATGTTAGTATTTAACTTTAGAAGCGTTAGTATTTAATTTTAAGAATGTAAGGCTTTAATTTAAATAATTTATAAAAAATTTCAAATTGAATTTTCATATAAAAATATAATTTTTATTACATAATTAAACACTAATTTTTAGAATAAACTTATTCTTTAGTCGGAGCATCTCTTAAATAATATTAACTTTTCTTAATTAAGAAACAGACAAAATACAAATACATGGCTAGCATTTATTGTCCTTAATTAGTCAACAGGTTAAATTAGTTAGTTAGTGGGAGCGACTTTCCTTTTTGGAGTTCGTGGGAATGGTGCGGGATGACTCCACGAGGCTACATATGATTATTCTAAAATATTGACCCTCTTGTGGTAGAACTTGAAGTTATTGTCACTCCGCAATATAATTCTCTATGGCCAATTACCTTGGGATGCATATAATTTTTTTTTTTAGCAGTGAGATATATCTTTTATGATAAAACCTTTTCTTCTTTGATGAAATGTTAATATAATTTAAAGCATTCCTCACCTTGGAACCTTGCACCGAAATTGTGAAACAATAACATAAAAAATAAAATCACAAGAATTAATGGGAGATATTTTTTTTTCTCATTATTCAACAGATGTTAATCGCTTAATTGGTAGGCGGTACTCCGATCCTTTGGTCCAAAATGGGATCACACGTTGGCCATTCCAAGTTAGAGCCAGCCCAGATGATAGGTTGTTGGTCGATGTATGCTACAAAAGCAAGTTATGGCATTTAACCCCAGTGGAAATCTGCTCATTGATATTGATACAAATGAAAAAGAATGCCGAGGAAAACCTTGGAACCAGAATTGTAGATGCTGTCATAACTGTTCCAGTACACTTCAACTATGAACAACGGCAAGCTATTAGACAAGCCGGTATGATTGCCGGCATTAATTTCATGCAAATTATTAGTGCTCCGGCAGCTAGTGCTTTGTTTTATGGCATGATCAATAGGCCGTCTAAAAGCCTCGTGGAAAGGATTAGTAATAATGTATTTAATAAGCGAGATGAGCGTAACATGATTATAATTGATGTGGGGGCAGGAACTGTTGATGTCTCTGTAGTCACCCTCAAAAAGGACATATGCAAAGTGCGAGCCACTGCAGGGAACATTTACCTTGGTGGATCGGACTTTGACAACACTATTGTTAATCATTTTATTGAACTGCTCAAAAGTACCCAACATGAAGATATTAGAAACATTCCGGGGGCTGTAATTGAGCTTAGAACATTGTGTGAGCAGGTAAAGATTGCCTTGTCCTCTAGTACGGATATGGAACCAATTATGTTCTCTATGGGCCCCCTATATAACAATGTAAAATATGAGTTATCTATTAATAGATCCAAGTTCAATGAACTCAACAAGGCTCTGTTCAGGAAGTGCGCAGATCTAATTCATACGTGCATTAAAGATGCCGATATGGTTGTAAATATGGTAGATGAGGTCATTCTTGCTGGTTGCTCCACAAGGATTCCCAGTTTACAATCTTATATCCATAAGTGTTTCAAAGGCAAAGATTTGAACCTAAGCGAGCCCATCGAAGAAGCTACAGTATATGGAGCAGCCTATCAAGCATTCATCTGCAGTGTTATGGAGAATAAAGGAGTTCGTCGTTTGTCTCTTGTTGATGTTATACCTTTTTCTCTTGGCATACAATCATCACTAGGGACGATGGTTGTTCACGTTCCAAAATACACAACTATTCCCATCAAAAAGGAAATTTCATTTCTCTCTGATCACAACCAGACACAACTATTCCTTGTCGAGTTTTATGAGGATGAGTGTAGACTGTTCACCACAAACAATTCACTTAGAAAATTTGATCTCTCTGTAGATCCTATAGATCCAAATAGGTGTCATTTCAAGGTATGCCTTGAAATAAATGAAAATTATAATATGACGGTTACCACTGGGGAGATTTCCAGTGGAATGATGGAGAGCATCATCATAACTAATAATAACTATGAGGATTCTCGAAAGAAAGTGTGGGAAGACTTACTTTACAAAGAAACTGAGAAGGGTATTAACAGGGCCTCTGCAACTAAGAGTTTATCCCCAAGTGGTAGTTCCAGCAACTGGGACAAAGGGATTCTGGACAAGCTTCGTAGCATGCATAAAAAACCAAAAGAATATGCTATCGGAGTCGACTTCGGCACAACCTACTCATGTGTAGCAGTGTGGGAACGAAATTCGGTTAGGGTCATTGAAAATGAGTATGTCAACCGCTCAACCTGTTCAGCTGTGGCTTTTACTGATACTGGTAGGATGATTGGTGATGCGGCCAACAAGGAGCAAGTCACAGAAAACCCTGCAAACACCATTCCCAGTATAGCCCCTACCCCTTTGACAAAATTTATTCTTCTATAATTCCCTTGGAAATATTCCCATGCATTAGGTGGTACTGAGCTCAAACAATCCTAAATGTCCTAAGTTGTTGTGGATAAAAAAACATAATAAAACTATGGTTTTCTACCTTTAGCTTCTTAACTGTGTACAGTACCATTTTCATTCATTTTGGATCTACACTACTGTTTGCCATTGTGACTGCCACACGCTCAATCATTTTTACAGGAATATGATTTTGTAGATCATTTAGTGCTTTCTTTTAAACTTATATAAAATTTTCTTTTACAGATATCAAGCGTTTGATCGGTAGATGCAGTGATCAGTCACTCCTGGATGAGAGCAAATATCTACCATTTGAAGTTCTTAGTGATGATAAAAAGAGGCCCATGCTCTCAGTCCAATACAAGAATGAGAAGAAGCACTTTGTACCAGAGGAAATTGCTGCCATGATCCTTTCAAAGATGAAAGAGGTTGCTGAGGCCCACCTCGGCTCTAAAGTGACAAAGGCTGTTGTCAGTGTCCCTGCTTGCTTCAGTGATATTCAGAGACAAGCAATCAAGGATGCTGGAGTCATTGCAGGCCTTAATGTGATGCAACTACTAAATGAACCAACCGCCGCAGCAATTGCTTATGTTTTTCAAAAAGTTAGTGCCCGAAGCTCCAGTGAGAAGACCTTGTTAATTTTTGACCTTGGTGGGGGAAATCTTGATGTGTCAATTCTTAAAATTAATGAGGGCTCCATTAGAGTCGTGGCTGTTGGTGGTGATACTAAACTGGGTGGGGAAGATTTTGACAACAACATGGTGTGTTACTTTGTTGAAAAATTCATGGAAGAGAAGAAAAGAGACATTAAAAAAAAACCAAGGTCTCTGAGAAGGCTAAAAACAGCTTGTGAGAAGGCAAAAAGAGTTCTCTCAACTATTGCCCAAACAGTGGTGGAAATTGATGCCTTAGATGAAGGAATTGATTTTAGTAGTCCTATAACCAGGGTGAATTTTGAGGAACTTAATATGCATCTCTTCAAAAGAAGCATCGAGTGTGTGGAGAGATGCTTAGAAGATGCAAAAATGGACAGGAGCAGCATAGATGAGGTTGTTTTGGTCGGCGGATCCACGAGGATTCCCATGATGCAGCATCTTCTACAGGTAAGATTTCTTAATGATTTTTTTACAGATTAATTAATCACTAAATGAATATAATGTGTAAAGTAAAAGAGATACAATCAATAATATCCACTTTGTATAGTGAATCTAATGTGCTTATTGATCCACAAAATTTCAGGTGTTTTTTAATGGGAAGGAGCTCTGCAAAAGCATGAATGCTGATGAGGCAGTTGCCTACGGTGCCGCTGTTCAAGCTGCAATTTTAAGCGGGAACGAAGATGGTAAGAAGTTTAACATATCACAGATACAAGATGTCACATCTTGGTCGTTTGGGTTGGAAAGTAAGGATGCAACAATAATGAACGTGGTCATTCCAAAGCATACCCCTATCCCGGCAAAAAAAGAGTTGTTTTTTACCAACTGCTCAGACAACTTGCCAAGCTTCTTTTTACAAGTAAAGGAGTGTGAATTAGAATCCCTTACAGTGTTTGACATATCTGGCATCACACCAAAACCAAAGGTAAAATCAAAAATAAGTGTATCTTTGGAGGTTGACGAGAGTGGTATTCTAAAACTCACAGCCAAAGACATGACCGGTGGTAGTGTGATCACAAGAGAGAATAATGAAAACATAATGATTAGTAAGGAGAATGGGAACCTGACAAGAGAGGAGATTGATGATATGGTGCAAGCAGCAGTTGGTTATAAACAACATGACGAGGATAACAAGAAGAGGGCTGCTGCATTGAATTCTCTCGAGAACCTTGCCATAAGGATGAAAGCTGTAGCTAGAGATCATTGCAAGTCAGCTTCGGGCAAGAAATTGGAAGAGGCTGCAGATGAGGCCATTACATGGCTGGACACAAATCCTTATGCCGGGATAGATCAAATTAATGTTTGGAAAGAACACCTTGAAGCCCTGAAAAGCAAAGTAAATACCAAAGTGTGAATGTTTTCTGTGATGCAGCAGACAAGTTTTACCGCATCATGATGTGTATTCTATTATTCTATTGTTATTTCTATTTGAGGACATGTTTGTGTGATTTCTCATTTTGGCCATGCCAGGCGTGTAATAAATATATATAACACCCCATGCTAAGATTTTATCTGATTGCATGTTACAAAATTGCAAAATACAATTCTTGCTAGCTAGGGATTGCAAATGCAATTCTTGCTACCTAGATATTGCAACAAAATTGAAATTCATTTTTTTTTTCTAAATAGCAATCCAAGTAACCTTACCAAATTTATCATGTCAAGCGCGTTTTGGATTGTCTCATATCTTCTGATGGGTTATTGTAACACTAAGAAATTCACAAAAACATATTTGAGAATTTCTAACAAAGCTGCAAGTCTAAACTGAAAATAAGTATTATAACACTAATCTGGAAATTTTGAAACAGTTAGAAATTTTCGAATCTTAAAATTAATTAGAGAATTATACATTATGAATAATTAGAAAGGAATTAATCAATCAAATATTAACTTATCAAAATTATAGTTTTGTGTATCCTTTAATTATTTTATGTTGTGATTCTTTCGCCGCACTTCTTAGTTTCCTGAACCTTTTTTCTCTCTCTTATTTTCTATTTTCCTTTCTATTTGTAAAGAAAAGGGGGAATTTTATGTATCCTCCTCAAAAACTTCATATTACGTATGTTCCCCTCAAAAGTTTGTACTACAATATTTGTCCTTCAAAATTACAAAAACTTGCATATTTACCCATTTCATCAATAAAATATGTTAATATATATATCTAAAAGTAATTAAATAATAATATTTTAGATTATAAAATTCACTTAAGACCACTATACCCTTCCTCATTCTTGATCTCCAACTCTTTCTCTTTGTCTTAGTGCCGGCCAAATTTTCTTCCCCCCTCAAGAGATACTAATTAATCTAATGCGTTTGGCGGGATAATCTGGAGCAAGAAGAAAATTTAATTAGTCCCCGCTTCTCACTTCTCCTTGAAAAGATAAAAAAACAGAATAGCCTAAGCTCCTTTGTATCTTTCTATCACAAGAGCAGAACGTAAAGATTGAACTTAAATGGAAAAGAAGTTTCATGAAATTGGTGCTCTTTTCCAAACACTGTGACAACATTGTTGGGATAAATCTTTGTACTAGTATGCAAAAGATTGAAGATAGAAGAATATTTTTCTGAACAGATCGAAACAATGCTTTATTTCCTTTCTCTTCAATCTTTTGCATTCTAGCACAAAGCAGTGCAATACTGCGGAATTTATCCCAACAAAATGGTATTAGAGCTGATGGTTCAGTAAGACAGCAATTGACGTCAGATCATACTTGAAGTACATGTACCAAACAGAGCTTTGTCCAGCGAACCATTTTCGACAAATTCTGTGACCGATAACACTCAGTTCGGCCTGAAATTCATGCTCACCTTGGTTAACTTCATCTAATTTTTTCAAAGCTGCCACTCTACCATCTCTCAGTACGCCTTTGTAAACAACTCCGGATCCTCCCCGCCCAATGACAAACTGTCTTCATCTGTCGTTCAAGAAAAAGTTCACAATAAGAATACTTCAAAGGTTCAAGTCTAATCTACATTTATACTCCTGTGGAGAGGAGGCACGCGTGAACTCGGTATTTGAGGAGATGTTCAACTTATACAACTCGAGACAAAATTTGAGTCAACCTCCTTCGACATGTCACCGCATTAGGTATGAATATAATACATGTGTTTTTAATCTTTATTATTTATAATGTCTACATTATTTATCCACCTAATTTTTTTTAATAGCAATATGAGCAACAGCAGTATTGAATTGTTACAAGATTTGTAGGAAGATGATGACTTGCAAATGTCCGCAAGTAACACAAATGAATTGGTATGCTATTCTTTAGCGATAATGGAAGAGGATTCCATTGATGTCATGGAGTACTGGAAGCAGAATGCAAGTGCCTATGCAACGCTGGCAATGATGACTCGCGACATATTTGCCATGCCCGTATCAATTGTCCCCTCTGAATCATGTTTTAGTTCAGCGAACAAGATCTTCGCCGATAAACGCAGTAAGTTGGTGCAAAGGTTTTCGAGAGACTCGTGTGCTTAAAAGATTGGTTTGATACTGAAACTCGCATGCAACATGAGCCATGGAAGCAACAACATCCGATGTCGACATTCAAGAAAGTGGTACCGGTACAGAGGCGGATGATGATTCAGACGGTGAATGCAATCCTCAAGAGAGCGACCTATGGTATATGAACAATGACTTCTAGATAGGTAACATTGACTATTTTTTAACATTTCAATTTACTTTTTTTTATTATTTATTTAAAAAAATACTAACAAAAAAAAGTTAGAACTCTACCTATATTATTTTACATAGCCGGCCTCAAGCCTAGAATAAAGGAGGAGGATAACTTTGAAATAATAAAAATATATATACATATTATTTTATATTTTCAAAACACTTCAAAATTCATATTTTTTTTAAAGATGACGACTTGATTAAAATAAGAGATTTATGAGTTTGTACAGTTTAAAAACCGTTCAAATGAATTTTTTTTATATCATTCTAATACGCAATTATGAAGCCATGTTACCACTTCATAAATAGTCAACTAAGCTTCAATTTCTACATGGTAATAAAAAACAGAGTGCTTAAGATTTTTGTCAACAAAAAAAATATTATTCTCCATCTTTTGTGAATGTCTAAGACATGAGCCGACAGGATGCCTCTGTTTTAAAACAAAAAATTGGAATATTAAAAGGCCTCTGTTTTGAAAAAAAAAAAAAAAAAAGAACCGTAGACCTGCCCAAACCGGACCGGACCGTGTGAATTTGGACCATAGTTCTAACAAGATTTTGAGCCAACCATTTCAAGTTAGAACTGCCGGAACTGACCCGTGTAAAACTGTGGACCGTGAGAACCGTGACTCGTGCAGAACCGTGAATCGGCTGGATTTGGACCAGACCGGACCGTTTTGTCAAGGATCAGAATCTGCTCCTTTTCTTGAGAAAAGGAGCACCCTCCTTTTTCCTTTTCTTCCTTCTAGATTGTTCAAAATCTATCGCACAACTTCAAATCTAAATCATTTTAATAGATTAAATTGATATGAAAATAAAAAGTAATTGAGGCCGTACGATGAATTTTGAACGATTCAGATGGAAGGAAAGAATGGTACTCATTTTCTAAAAAAAAGAAGAAGCAGATTCTGATTCAACACTAATCTGAACAGCAGAGATCGGCCGAAGAAATGGACCCAGATCCGCTCTGCTCTTTTTCTCAATTTCCCTCTCTTATGCGGTCGATGTCCTATCACGCGCTATATGGACCCAGATTTGAGTGCGTATCCTCTGAGATATCTCATATTTGCGTGACCGACGTGTTTGTTGCTTATTCGAAAATGAGGAGAGTTCGAATCTATTTTTTTTTTTTTTGTGTTTTAATATACTTTACATTATTTATCTTATCTTTGCTTTTAAAGTCCGAATAGTTGATCTTGATCAACATGATCTTCATAATAATGCTTGAAGGCCAAATTTTATATTTTTTAGAATCTTTTTACTTTTTTGTACATAGATATAAAATCACTATTTTAAGAAAATTCTGGACCATCTGATAAAGTGATATTGTACCTATATAAAAAAAATAGTAAAAATATTCTAAAAAATATAAAGTTTGGTCTCCAAGTATTTTTTATTATGAAGATCATGTTGAGTAGTTCGGATCTATTATTCAGACTTTCAAAACAGAGATAAAAAAATATGAAGCATATTGAAGCACAAAATACTAGTGTATTTGAACCCTCATCTTCAAAAATAGCGCAAGGGCAGTATTATTTGTGCTTTGAGATTTAAGTATGTCAGTATGTGCCCATACTCCACTGTCGCGTGGCAAAAAAGTTTATTTTTTGTGACCTGTGTTGCTTTAGCCATTTTTTTCCTCTCTTTTTTCACACATTTAACATTCCTCAAAGAATGAAAAAAATTCAGAATGGATAAAAGCATTCTAAACTTGAAAGGATGAAGCTTAAGATTTAGACCCTGCAGGGTTACTGTATGTTGTACTATTGAAAATTTACTGCATCCAATTATCACGCTAAATGGTATCAAAAATTAATATTCATTTACTACCAAAAGCTAAATAAATCATATTGAACATGCGTTTGAAAAAAGAAATTGTCAATTTCTTTTGCTTTCATATATTTGCTTTCAATTAACTGCACAAATAGTTACGAGCTTGAATTTTCTTTGTGAATAACTTATGATTTCTTAATACAATAGTTAGTGGGTGTCTACAGTGCAGAAATGAACAAATATGCCCTATAGTCTTTGTGCAATTATTTTAATTAAACAAATATGACAGGTCAAGTGGTCGACTCGTGAAGTACGCCACGAAAAGAATAATTCAGATCTCCCACACCTTTATACTAAGTTAATTTTTCAAAAAAAAAAATAACTCCCATCAGTTGTTCACCATTATAATGCATTGGTCTGATGGATGAGGTTCTTGCCCTCTTTATATATAGTTTCAACGGTTTAGATTCGTCATTTGAAATCAAATTGATTGGTTTAGAATTTCTCCAATTTCTAAACCCACTCGGAGTCATCCAATTTCTCCACTTAGAATCAATTTGAATAGTCCGATACGACACGACACGACCCACCCAATTGTCTTTTAAGACAACCAGCGCGTTGCTCTCGTTGAAATTCATTGCCGCGCTGCAACTTTCCATGCGAGAGGATCAGCACCCAGTTGTTCGATATTATCCTTTTATTTCACTTGGGTTGATGTGAAAATCATTTTAAATTAGAGTAAGTTTGGTCTAATTAGTTTCAGGCGAAATTAAATTCTTGGAATTTTCAAAACGAAATGCTTGATTGCAAAGACCAAACGGTTTTGAGTTACAACAATTAACGAAATGCTTGATCAACCAAACGGTTTTGATCAGTTACAACAATTTCCTCGTACCATTTCTTATTTCCTATTTTTAATTTTTCTTTTTTCATTTTCCTATGAATAAAAATTTCGGTAATCAGATACTATATAAAACAACAAAGGAGCGGGAAGAGGAAGGCAGGAACGTGTGCGCGGCGTCTTGGCAGAGAAGCCGGATGCGGGCATATATATAATGCAAATGTTGATTTATATTCTCATAGTAATACTAAAATAAATTGTTTAGTAATTTAAAGAAAAAAAAAAAAAACAGCCCGGAGCTTGCTAGTCCCACAAGAGAAGCAGTTGGAACTCATCACCCAGTTTA